>JAOVYX010001982.1:0-12179 GCA_035668315.1 Drosera spatulata | reverse complement strand
CATCTAGAATTATGGGTATTGGAGATGTTTGGTTGCAAACCAATGCAGGTTCTAGGTTACTATTGAAGGATGTCAGATATGTGTCCGACATTCGACTGAACCTTATTTCAGTTGGGATGCTTGAGGATGAAGGTTACACTTCTCATTTCACTGATGGGAAAATGAAGTTCTCGAAGGATTCTTTGCTGATTGCTCAACCCGTCCAACTCATCAGATGCTCATGTGATGGAGCATCGCGGACGGCACAAAGGAAGAACTTTCCAGCAAGACGATAAGTTCAGGGGGAGAACGAAATCCCAGAATCGAAAGGGCTTCACTTGCTATTATTATGGCAAGTCAGGCCATAAGAAAATACGAATGCAGGAAGTTCAAAAGCGACACAACCTAAGACAAGCTCGTTAAGGAAGAGCAAAACAGCGAGCCAAGCACCACTTCCATTGCAACCATGGATCAACCTTATGTCTTCTCAGATAGTGGTTCCATCAATCTCACTTGTCTAGACTCAGATTGGATGGTAGATTCTGGTGTCTCATTTCATCTTACCTCGCATATTAATTTCTTTTCATCTTACAAAAATGATAACTATAGTTTTGTGCGAATGAAAAATAATGAGGCATCTAGAATTATGGGTATTGGAGATGTTTGGTTGCAAACCAATGCAGGTTCTAGGTTACTATTGAAGGATGTCAGATATGTGTCCGACATTCGACTGAACCTTATTTCAGTTAGGATGCTTGATGATGAAGGTTACACTTCTCATTTCACTGATGGGAAAATGAAGTTCTCGAAGGATTCTTTACTGATTGCTAAGGGAAGGAAACAAAGATATACTTGATGCAAACAAGGCTGATCAAAGGAGATGCAAATCCTGTTGAGAGGTCCTCCTCGATCGAGCTCTGTCATAAGAGGCTCGGTCATACCAGTGAGAAGAACTTGCAGATTCTTGTACGTAAGCAACTCCTACCTGACGTGAAAGGTATTCCTCTTAAATCGTGTGTTGACTGCATAGTTGAAAAATAACACAAAGTATCATTTCTTTCTTCCCCTGCACATAGACGAAAGAATATACTCGATCTTGTGCATACAGATGTCTACTCTATGACAAAAAGATCTCTAGGTGGTGCATACTATTTTGTTACTTTCACAGATGACCATTCTAGAAAGGTTTGGGTCTATGCCTTGAAAACTAAAGATCGATTTCTCCTCTCGAAGCGGTTATTGTAGGATTTGAAAGTGAAAACTCCATCATCCTTTTGATAGGTAACGATTCTGCCATCAAAGAGAGTGTCGGACTGTAGATAGTTGAACGAAATATCGCATGAACTGGTTGTGGCCATTATATGCACCGCCACCTCAGTTTTAGGGGGCACTGTGACCGTGTATGTATACTCTCGAGTCGTTGTTTCAGTTTGAGTGTCCTCCCACTCATATCCTTCAGTAAGTTTCTCCGATATATCAATGTTTCTATCGACGATGAATGGAATGTTGGCTTTGATGGTGGTCTTGACGCCCAACTTGAATGAACCACTGGCTTTCCAGGTATGGCTTAGCTTCTCTGTAAACGGGAAGTTGAGTTGGACAGTGTCTTGTTGTTCATTCGTGTTAGGGACAGTTAAAACTTGCACGGTGTGGCTTTCTGGTTATAGATCCTAGCATCATTTTTACGGTAGGCGACACGCATGATTGTCCTGGATCGAACGAGCTCGATCAACTCTAATCTGCCAAACGGATCAATGGCCAACTCAAAAAAAATCTGCGTGTGTGCTCATGAAGCATTAACCAAAAGTTGAGCTAAATATAATTGCAATGATTATGGAAAAATACACTAATAAAGTAGGAGTAACTAAAATAAGATACAGATCAATCATATCTAGTATAACTGGAGGACCAAAAAATTTGATCGTTTAAAAAATTAAACGATTAAAAATAAATGATCTTGATTTAAGATAAAGTCAATTCAATTATATAGGAATAGTATAGATTTTAGATAAATAATGACCGAATGTCCTTAAATTTCAACGGAGGAAAAAGCTAAATACACATCAGAAAAATTTCAAGGAGTTGGTAAAAGGACATAATAGTCTTTTCATTGAGAATGGGCGCTTAAAATGTTGAAAATTCTCAAAATGGATTTCCCGCAAAACATTACGAGTACTACAATGCATACGGAGGTTGACATGGGTATTACTTCCAAGTTTACAACATTTTTTTTCTAAAATTGTCTTATAATTTTTATATTTTTAATTTTTTCTAATTAAAAGTTTCAAATTATCCTTTCATTATTATAATAATATCTACTAATTCATCTCTCAACTGTTACAAATTATTAAAAATTTCACATAAATTATAAGATTCATGGGACGCTGGGAGTATAATATAGTTAGCCGCTTTTACTACCCTATACGTATGATCCTAGGTTGAATGTACTCCCTCACCAATTACAGAACCAGAAGAAAAGATAGAGTTGGATCAAAGCGATCTCTAGAGATAGAGATACTTTGTACTAACAAATATGAGCTTACGAATAAAGAATTTTGCGCTAAAGTCAGTTTACAATGAGGAAAACTTGCAGGTCGTAGAGGGAGGGCGAGCGCATGGGTTCCTGAGATTCTCAGGAGAGGATCTTCTGAGCCTATATGCAAAGTTCGAAGCAGAGGATACACAGATCGGGGGAGGACTGGTGCACAACAAGTAGTATTGGCAAAGGCGGCCAACCCACCAGAATTGGATCGTTGCAGTGGCGACGAGCTTGATGAGGACCGATCCTCACCTCACCTGGGTGTACCTTGTTCGAGTTCGAGCTTGATGGTCGTAAAGTCCGTCTACTTCACGTCGAGCTCGGATACTTAATAGGTATGCGGCACGCAAAGAAAGCATCTCTGCCTCTTATAAAGGGTACATCGATGAGCACACATTCGTTAACTGTGATTCCCCGATGATAATTCCAAAACATGTTACATTCAAGGCCGACAATGGCTTGTACCTCAGCGCTCGCAAGATCGAAGGACATCTATATCTCCAATTTTCATCAAACGATATCCGAGATCCAACCATGCGGCACGAGGTGCTCAACTTAGGCGATGGCAGCATCCAAATCCGGTCAGAGCACTTCGGTAAGTTCTGGAGGCGCAGCCCAAATTGGATCTGGGCTGACTCGGACGACACCAGCAGCAGAAACCCGGACACAGTGTTCTGGCCATTCAAAAGCGGTAACAATGCCGTGCTGCTTCAGAGTGCAGGTAACAACCGATTCTGCAAGTGGCTGAGTTTAGATGGAAAGACAAGCTATGTAAATGCTCACCTTCCTTGTGGTGACCAGTCCGTCGTATTAGAGGTGAGCGAGTTCGTTCTATCCAGGAAAATCTCACGTGCAGTCTACCACAAAAAAAAAAAAAATGATACTAGGATATGTTGTTTGTTTCATGTTCAGATGAGATGGAGATTAAGGAAAACAGATCACTTAATGTTAATGTCGAGGCGAGTAGTATTTTTTTTTTTAAGATTAATTTGTCTCGTTCAGTGCATACAGATTACGACAAAAAGTCTTCAATATATAACGACACATAACGTTAAAGTTGCACTACCTTAATAAAACACAGGCGTACCTTATATACCTTGAAACTTTCTCGAGAAGAACGAAACATGAACTTTTCTTGAAACGGATTCGATGCACGTCGATATTCTCGTGCAATGTAAAGGAGAAGAAAAAAGAAAAACAATAGGTCGATACGTCCGTGTTGCACAAAGGATGAGGAAGAGAATGACAAACAGCGTGTTCTGAGAAAGAACCCGGTGCATTGTTTATATAGTTCTCAGAGGACGGTTGGCGGGAGACAACAGTCACGCCACTTGACGCGTTCTGATTCGCTGGTGAAAACTGCAAAAAACTGTCACTGGGCTTAACCC
Organism: Drosera spatulata; assembly: GCA_035668315.1. Classification (NCBI taxonomy): domain Eukaryota; kingdom Viridiplantae; phylum Streptophyta; class Magnoliopsida; order Caryophyllales; family Droseraceae; genus Drosera; species Drosera spatulata. The sequence continues at coordinate 8,273 of JAOVYX010001982.1, read as the reverse complement.
AAATAACCCAATAACCCAACCCGGCCCGGTCCGTTCCGACGCGCGCATGTGTTAACCAAGACAATGCCTAGGTCCTCCCCCACAAATAAAATTAGGTAACCCCTAAGGGGCCCATCCCTTATCACAAGATTCTCATTTATAAGACACTCTTTCACCTACATAAACTCCAACGTAGGTTAACAACACTTTGCTACACTCCACCACACTAAATGTACCAAACACCACATTTTGAGCATCAATTTTTAATTCACTCTTTATGAGTTTTGAGAGTGTTAATATACTACGTTCATCTTCAATCAACGTAGATTATGTTAAGCTCAAAGTCGTTCCAAACCGACGTTAGGAACCCACATTAAAATGTGGTTAAACTTGCTCAAAACACACTAAAATGCAACACGATCTATGAACGAAGGATTGTTACGGTGGACCTTTTTAACTATTGTGAACAAGAAAAATCAATCCCAAAACTGTTGAACTCAAATTCTCATTCACCGAAATGGAAAGCTATTCCTGAAAACGAAGTTTTTTATTGATGTTGGGTGTCGACACCACCATCGAAGTCGCCATTCCACACATTGCTGGTGAAGAAATCAATATCTCAGGAGAGGTTTCTGTTAGATTTACGTGGTCAGAAATCTATGAAGAATCAATCACACGAGAGTATGCTTACAAGGTTATAGTACCCGAAAGGACTGAGATGGATGTGCATATGATCGCCACAACAAGTTCATGTGACGTGTTGGGAATAGACAGACCCGATTTTCAAAACTTGATACAAAAAACATTAGAAAAATAATGGCAGAAATGGTAGAAAATAAATTGGCACCACAACACGGAAAGTTGCGTAGTTCACCCTACTCCTAGGTTACGTGCACGGACAATCCGACAAGTATTTTCACTATCCATGTGAATTTTTGTTACAAGTGAATTTATCCATATCAACTCACTAATTTTGAAGCATTGGCAGCTCACACCTTTTAATTATAAGTGGATAACCTTTTAATAAGAAAATACCCAAACATAAATTCGTGTTTAATCCCTAAAATTCTCTAAAACTCGATGGCTCTTTTTGCTTGGCTCTCTTCTCCAATGAACCATGATGCTCAAGCTATTTATAAGCTTCATATGCAATGTGAAAATCACAAAACCACTATTCCATTTGTACCTTCAAAGACCCATGCTTTCTTTGTTTGCCGCTGAACAACGATTTCGGCTTCACATGTTGTAAAAGTACCTTCTTTGAATATGTTAGGAACACTTCTTGATTTCATTCACACCATGTTGATCATCAAAACTAGAGAGCCCACTTCATTGACTTTGATAACAAAATCAATATCCAACCATCTCCACCTTAATTTTGAAAATCAATCTCTTATCCGATCGTCTCCATCTGAAGAATCACCTTCGTCTGAGTTATGGAGGTGTTGGACAGTCTCCATCCGTTTTCATCAGAACCGTCATGTCGTTACCTTTAAAGCAAACCTTCCCTGTGGCTCTACTTGAATCGCACTCTTGACCGGATAACTGTTTTTTTACTCATGCTCTCGTCATCATGTTGTCGATCACCGTGGATCCATCCAACTTGAACAAGTTGTCATCGCGCTATGCTTTCATATACACAAGTGCATCCCTGATAACCTTCATCGATCCATTTTTACCGCTGAATCGACCTTGACAATGAGATAAGATTCCTTCGTAGCTCCGGAATGTGTTTAACGTTCTTCAAAGTTCTCACAACCCAGTCATGCATCTTCATACGCACCGAGCCAACTCCCTCCACCTTAAAGGTCGAGTTATTCTCCATCACAACCTTCCTATCACATCGATCGTAGGATGAGAATCACGATCGCTACGAGCACATGTGATCTGTTGCGTCCTATTAAAGATCCAACCTTCTTGGGATTTAGAACCTCCATCAGCTACGTACACCTCATCGTCACTAACATATCCAACCAAGGACTCTTCACCCTTGTACTTGTTGTTTGTGGAACTAGGGCCAGTGGATTTAACAACGCGACAGTTCCTTTTGATATGCCCTTTTCTACCACAATGCCAATGCTCACGTTCACCGCTTTGGTTTTTCGAACGGTCCTTAAATGATGATTTTTTTCCCGATCATCCTCGAAGAGAAAGAGCCTCGCCATGAGCTGAACGCTCGAAAGACGCCTTCCTCCGAATTTCAGTGCTCATTAATGCGGCCGTCACATCATCTAACTTCACTTTGTTTTTCTTTGAGAAACTCAAATTCATGACTAAGTTATCATAACTGTCGGATAAAATACACAGTAAAGTCACCGCCGTATCCTCGTCTTCCAGGCGTACGCCAATGCTCTTTAATTGACTAATCATATCATTGAACTCATTCAAATCATCCGAGATCTTGACGTCGTCTTTCATCTTCAAAAAATAAAGCCTTCGCTTCAGAAGTACTCGATTCACGAGGGACTTGGCTTGACATAAGCTCTCTAGTCGAGCCCATAACGCAGCCGATGTCTTCTTGCCCTTAATGTTGAACATAATCTCGTCGGAGAGACACAAGCGAATAGTGAAAACCGCTTTCATGTCCATCTCCACCCAAGCATCTTCGAACATCTTCTCTGCCTTCTTTTCTTTCCCGAATAAGGCTTTGTATTGACAATTTACACTAACAAGTCATGGACCTTCATTTTCTATAACTCAAAATTATTTTTTCCATCGAACCGTTGCACCTCGAACTTACCGTTCGTCACTTTCTCCATTTCACTTTTCTAACAATTACTTTATCAAGTTACCGAACTCAATACCTCTGATACCACTCTGTTGAGAATAGATGGACCCGAACCCCATGACTTTGTACAAGTAACGTTAGAAAATAATGGGACAAATGATAGAAAGTAAATTGACATCACAACACGAAAATTTACGTGGTTCACCCGCTCCCTGAGTTACGTCCATGAACAATCTGACAAGTATTTTCACTATCCATGTGAACTTTTATTACAAAAGAATTTATCCATATCAACTCACTCATTCCACACCTACCCAAAAGATAATACTATAATATTTAGAATAATCCCTAAATATTATTATAAGTGGATAATCTTTTAACAAGAAAATATCCAAACACAAATATCTATTTAATCCCTAAAATTCTCAAAAACCCGATAGCTCTTTTTGCTTGGTTCTCTTCTTTGATGAACCATGATGCTCAAGCTATTTATAAGCTTCATATGCAATGTGAAATCACAAAGCCACTGCTCCACTTGTATCTTTAAAGACCCATGCTTTCTTTATTTGCTGCTGGACAAAGATTTCGGCTTCACATGTTGTAAAGCTACCTTTTTTGAATATTTTAGGAGCTCTTCTTGATTTCATTCACACACAAGAATATGTCATGTTGATCATCAAAACTAAGGTGCCCACTTCATTGATTTTGATAACAAAATGGATATCCAACATGACATTCCCTTCAGCTATCGACAAATCGATGCTCTCACTACTGGCGAACGCTTTCACACCACAAAGGAGGATGGTATTTTCATGGGTATCAATTCCTACGATATCCGCTATGAGACCCACGAGAGGCTCATCTCACCACAGTGATCACCAGAATCGCCCCAAATCGAAGATGTCTTTGGATAACATTTATAAAGAATCCTCACCAAACACTCGTTTATAAAGGTTATTGTAGTGATAAAAGGGTAATTTGAAACTTTTCATTGGGAAAAATTTCTAAAGAATAAAAATGCTATTATAACTACAGATCGATACACAAATATTATGAGACAAAAAAATATATATAAAATATACAATGAATTTAAATAATATTGCTTCGAGGCTAATACACTACCACCCACCAACCTCACCCAAAAGATAAAAGAGCTCCCTCCCATCAGTATTTGGTAAAGTTTTGACCGAAGTCAATGTACGTGGTTAATCTGGATTTTGAGGTTAATGAGATTCGAACCCAAAATCTTTAAGAAAAAGATTGAGTAGAACACCACCAGAGCAATCCAGGTTGGTTGCCACAATGACATTTTTGTTAAAGAACAACTCCCACGGTGACATTATTATATTAACCTCAAACATGGCCCATGGAATCACTAATCTATGTTAAGACTTTACTTTATTTTTTTGGTTATCTCAACATATTTGTTGAAGCGAATTTTACCTTGCATAGACAACGATTTAAAATCTTTTTTTTATAAATTTATCAAAAAACATAAATAATATTTTGATCCCAAACTGGTGATTTAAATTTGTTATATGATTAAGATGGGAAAAAATATCTTTTCTAAAATATATGTTGAATAATGCATATCGTTTTAATATTAAGATCAAACAAGGTTGAAAAGAACTACAGATATTTTAATCTTATATAGGGGAAAAGTTGCTATAAAAGGGCTCGCAGAATGAAGTAGGAATAATGACATCGAAGAGAATCTTTTTTTCGTACAGTAAAGATCTAGAAACAAGTTCACGAATACAATCAATATATCTACGGGAGGAAGAGTAATGAAGGCTACAATAAATACAGAAATTGTCATCAATAAGGTAGGGATCATCAAACACGTCCAAGAACCTGAATCGTGAAGTCCTTTCTTTTACTCATTATAAAATAACTGGACAAAAAAAAGTATTATTGTTATTTTATACTTTCTTTGTTTAACAAACAAGACAATGATGTGATTCGGATTAAAATTTATGTGTTGAAATTTTAATATGTTTTTTGTAATATTTTTGATTTTGTATAGATAGTGAGATATATTGTAACAAGTAAAAGATGAATAAATGATGATCACTTTAACCGTGAAAACATACATTAGTATTTTTTATAAAAAGATTCGAATGAATAAAATATCAATTATTTTTTTGTGAGAGGGTCGATTTAAAAAGATTAGTAAATAGAGTGACATAATCCTACGATGAGTCCAATGCTCTACACCCACAACCGGACACGGATCCCCTGCTGTGGGGATTCGTTATTGTCATGTGCTATAATATTTATAGGACATCGGATTCAAATCTAAGGATCCAGAAAAAATAAGGAAAAAAACATGAATGGTGCTGTAAAAAGCAGCACAGCATGGGCCCAGTGGATCACCTGTTGTGTCTATCGTACAACACCAACAATCCAACATTGAGGAAAAAAACAGCCCAGTCACAAGCACAAGATTTTCTCAAACTTCGATTGTGATCCAGTGGTGTTGGTGGAAGACAGCAACAATGCTACAGAGGTTCGACATTCGACAGCAGGAACCCAAGTGCACTACCGTCTTAGAATTGGATCACCTATGGTTGAAAAGAGCAGGGGTGCAGTTTTCGATTCTGGCCATTGGATTTCATTAGCTTAACCTGAAAGTTAGCGGACAAATACCTAATCAATGGTTGACAAACACGACAGCACACTTGCTGTTGTTTACCTAGAGCAGGGAAACCGCCTCCCTACCATCCCAACCAAGATATAGTATAAAAACACCCATAATGAGTTTATCGCAAGTAATTAACCTCAATCCTGGCCCATGAAATCACTAATGTTTCTAAAAGTTGACTATTTTTTATCTTCTCTATTTTTCTAATGGAGGCTAAATAACCTCCAAAATTCAAAGGAAAGCTTTAACATAAGGGAGAAAAGATATTTCTTTCCTTTCACGAATCTTACGATATTTTTCTTAGGTCGTTCCACATATAAAATTGTGCAAGTCGGATCAATGAATTATACTTCTTTCGTTCCATTCAAATTGTAACGTTATATTATCATTATATTATTTAATATGTACTTTGAAGAGTTTCGTTATTCATTTTAATGACATAAAAAATTACATCACTGACCCAAAATTGAAATATATAACTTAAATTATCATTAATTTTCACAATAATTTTATATAAAATAATATTTTATCATTCTGTAAATAATTTATAAACAGAAATAATTTTACTACTTGTATAAACAACATTACAATTTCATTAAGACGCAGGAATAATACAAACGAAACAAGAAAATATATTATTAATTTTTAATTAAGTACCCTATCACCTATACTATAGGTGACATAATCTTGCGTTGAGTCCAATATAATCGTACAAGTTATATAAAAAACAAAGGCACAAGAGACTGCTACCCAATTCTCACTTTCCGCACTCTCCTCCTCCTCCACGAACTCAATCTCAAAATTTACAACTACCCACCAACAAATTGATCGTCGCTACAACTTTGACAACCAATTCCTCACACCAGGTATCTATCCACAATTTGACAACCAATTGGTACTAATTTTTCCGCAATTGATCGACGAAAAGTTCATTTCGAAGAAGAATAAACCCTAATTCACTAGCAAAGAAATCAAGGGAGATTGATTGATTGATTGTGCTTCGTTTGATTTCTGTTCACAATCTTATGCGATTTTCTCCCTTTCATGTGCAGGTGAAATAGTTAGCTGCTTCCGCAGTTAAAGTGTGTGTCATGGCTGTTGCGTTCGATTTACAGTCGTTCATTCTTCGTGCTCGGGTGCTGAAGCTCTATCGACAAGCGCTGAGGATATGTCGCAGAGCGCCTAGCCATGCCAGAGGTTTGATATCATTACTCTCCCGTCTTTCGTACTATCTGCATTCTGCATTTCGGGTATAGTCAGTCATCGACTACGTAGGAAACCACGAAGTAGTTGATTATAAAAGGAGAGATTCTCCCTCCTATCAGGCTAGTCTTTTGGGTTGGGATTGGGCTTTCCTTCTGGGGTTGGCCCTTGAGAAAGTATATTTTTGCTATGAGGGGGATTTTCGTTGTCTCTGCTCTTTCGCAGACGAATTGAGAAGAACTGTTAGGCAAGAGATGGAGAAGAATCGAGAATTCAGCGACAACCATAGGATCCGGTTTCTACTCAGTGAAGGACTGGAAAGAGTGAAAGAGTTGGACGAAATGCTAGATATGCAAGGACACTGACCCGTCTGGTGTTGTTTCCTTCTCTCGAGCTCTCTGCCTGATGCTGCTAGGAGATGTCGAACTTTTGATAAGACGTGCCCTTATCTCGACAGCATTGCCTATTATCCTCCTGATTCTGCGTAGTTGGAGGAGTGGTATATGATATCTGATAGGGTGTTTCGGTTGTGAATTGGAAGCTGTTATCAAATCCAACGCCAGCTCCTGTAACTTCGCTTCATCACAGGGTGGAATGGAACTTTTGGTTGATCGATGAGGGACTTCGATTTCTGGAAAAAAGCAGTTGAGGTTTTAGAGCCAAATAAACAAGTACGTACTAAAAACTTAAGAATAGCGCCAGCAGATTTATTTGTAAACACACTGCAAGGAAAATCTTGATATGATTTGAGATTTGTATTTTGCGTATGTAGCAGTCTCCTTGCTGTTCATGAATGAAGCACAATATGAATCAAACGTTTCATGCATTGCTAAACTAAACAGGAACATCCTTTTCCATCCTCATGACTTGAATGAAATGAAATCGGTTTGTACCTTATTTGGTGCGATAGATATCATCATCATCAATAGCAAGCTCACTCTTCCCTTCGCACGGAAAGCAGTTTCATGAACCGTCGAGAGTTGAATAACAGACCTGTGAGCCACAAGAACCCAGTATTACGCATAAGCTGGAATATAAGGTAGAGGCAAGCCGTAGAGAGAAAATGAAAAGCTAAATACCATCACAACAGAAGTGAATTGGGACTAGCTCGCCTTTCGATCCATCACCATCATCCCAAGTTAGGTGATTTCCTTCTCGCCTAACCTTTCGATCCTGTACACGAAGCATTCAAACCATTAAGTCTAGTGAGAACGAATTGATCCTTTTGTTGAATAATCGTCCAGAAATAAGAATTGAGCCATATGTATGTTTCATACACTTGCAGAAATATGGAGTTCTCCTGTAGGGAAGAGGGCAGTTCTGAACGTGTCTGAGGAGGACGCTACTGGATGTGACTCCTAGTTACTTGGCAACAGCGTCACACCAGTTTCTGGTTTCGGTCCTTTAGTCACCAGCTCGCCAGTAATCACGTCTCAAGGTCGATGTAACTGGTTGTGACTCCTTGTTACTTGGTAACACACTAACACCATCATACCAGTTTCTTGTTTTAATCTTTCAGTCACCAGCTCACCAGAAATCACCACAAGAGCATTCACCCTCTTTGAAATAGTGAAACCGATTGGTATCTCTGACCAAAATCTCTCTCCCTTCAGATTTCGACATAAATTTTATAACGCTGTGGCAATCACTGCAGATCCTTAGGTTCTTGATCACTCGAAGAGGAGTTCCTGGCGGTGTGTTCAGGAGCCCAAAGACGAC
>JAOVYX010001981.1:0-12179 GCA_035668315.1 Drosera spatulata | reverse complement strand
ATAAGGGTACAAGAGGGTATCTGTAAAGTAAAGTATGGGGGTTTAAGTGTCCCCAAACTAAAGTACAGGGGGTTCATTGTGTTTTTTCCTTTTTATAGAAATAACATCTCATAACAATCTCTTTGTTTTTGGTTTTACCCGCAATAGGAGTAAGACTACATACATCTCCTCCTCCCCAGATCCTGTCCTGGACGTGAATATTTGGGTTTGTTGTTGTTACGATTGTTGAACATCTCATAACACTTGCAAGTACTTGAATCCAAATCCGATCACAGTTACTTCGTATCAAGATTCAAGAAACCAAGCGGCGGCCCAGCTCATCGACTTGATGAAGTTCCACATAAAGACAATCACTTTGGATGAATCCTGTTCAAATCGTCGTGAAGGAGTTAGGAGAACAAAGAAGTTCGACGAGAAGACAGGCGCAAGAAAACATACAAAGTGTCCGCAAGCGGGTCTATTGACAGGGGGACGATAGTTTTGGGTCGATGCGAAATCGGTTCAGTTTTAGTCCGAGATTATGTTTATATCTTCTTATTTATGAGTCTATAAATAGCCCTATGTCAGATTTAGTTATAATCTATCACGAAAGAATCGTCATAGAGATTCTGGGAGGTTTTCTTTAGGGTTTGAGCGAAACACTAAGAGAGATTGAGAGATAGAAAGAGACGAACGTTGTAATCGTATGATTAGATTAATGATTGTTTTTTATGGGGTTTTTTCTCCCGGCAATCGGTTTTCCCCATATTAAATCTTGCTTGCTTTATTTCTTGTTTGTGTTGGTCATTGAAAGATTGTGATTTATTCGGATGCATCAGATTCTAGGGTTGAATTTTGGTCGAATTCGTGACAAATCCCACCAAATCCACAGGATCTATCACACAGGGTCAGTTACAAGGACACAAACAACAACGATATTTCTCCTCTATCTTGAATAACATCCCACCGCAGTCCATAAATAAAATAAATAAAAGAGCTCCCACCCAAAAACCCAACAAAACCCTGCAAACAAAAACTCGTTCCATCTCAACCCAATCACATCAATTTCAATCTCACAATTCAATCCACACACACAAACACGAGAATCACAGAGTTGCTGCGACGATAAGCGAAAAAGAGCGACACCTGGACGGAAGTGGGCGGCGGCGGTGAGGCGAGGCGGCGGCGAAGTGCTGCAGCGGCTGGGGTTTGACGGAAAGCATCTTTGCAGATACGAGGATGCAGCTGGAGAGGCTGAGCCGGCGATGAACTGTGAGGGTACAGTGAGTGAAAGGAGGAGAAAGGCTGCCTTGTGGGTCGAGAGAATGGAGTTCCCTAATTGGCCTCAACTAGAACTAGTTTATCGACAGACTTTATGGTGAAATGTAGACGTATCAGGATAACGGTTTTTTAAGGGGGGACGAAATCAGGATAAAGTTTTTCATTATCAAGAGTTATGGGCATATATATAAACAAGTTTCTGTTTTCTTGCTGGCCATAATCGAATACAGTAATAGGTATTCGTACTCCCTCTCTCTTCCAAACAGACCACGATATGTAATTCTAAATAAATATTAATTGTAAATCAATTTGTCAATTGAAGATTATTGTATTATCTTTATTCTATTCGAATTGTAATTTATATTATGAGACGATCAAGAAGAAGGTTGAGTCGAACACCATTAGATCAATCCAAGTTGGTTGTTTAAATTATACACTTCAATCCCAGTGACATAATTTTTTTACATCGTTAAAACAAATAAAGAAATTTTTCAAAATACGTATTGAATAATACAATAATGATATAACGTTGTATTTTTTATGGGACGGGGAGAGTAATTTACATCAACGATAAAATTACTCGTGTTATAAATCGTTCATAAGACAATCAAATATCGTTTTATACAAAATTATTGTTAAATATTAATAATAATTTAAATCATATATTATAATTATGAATTAATAGCATAATTTTTTATGTTTTTTAAAAAAATTAATATATTATGAATAATGATGCTGCTACGTTACATGCGACCGAGTATGATAACCTAGATATCCTTGTTCTCTATCTATGAATTTTTATGACTTCTTGTACTCGTGACATTATTAGAACGTACAGACGACAAACTTTCCTATACTACACTACTGATAAGACTTTATCCACCTCAGAGCGACACTGAAACCATCACCACCACCGATGTCGGCGACGACGGCGCTGAATTCACCACTCCGCCTCCACCACCACCACCACCACTACCGCGACCATCACCGTCACTTGGCTCGGTTTCAGATCAGATGCTCCGACCCCAAGCCTCGCGGTTTCGGCCCCAAAGATAACAACGTAAACTAAACTGAATTGTATTAGTAGATGATTGGTGTCGCAATTGCATTTGTTGATGGATTGTGGATTTTTTACTTTGTTTATTCCAGGTGAAGAATCGATCGCAGAAGGAATCGGCTTCGAGGCAAAGGTGCTTGGTGTGGCTTGCTATGATTGTGTTATTGCATTGCTCTTCTGTGATTTTTATGTAAAGTATGTTGGAAATCGGTGTGTGATATGCGTAGTAGTTAGGAGTTGATTGAGAGTGTAGATGTTCACTGAAGTGATTTAACTGGAAACTGGAAATGTAGGAATATGTGGAATGCAGGGAAGTCCGATCGCAAGTGCGCGAACCTCGTTTAATAGTATAAGGTTTTACCCACGTGGATGATAAGAAGAGCAGCATCTATACATCTACTATGGCACTTTTGTAGTCCGGAATAATTGGATAGTTCGATGAGCGTTGTTTGTCAATCACTTTTTTGCTTTGAATGGTGCAGGAAATCAGTAAGTGGACAATCTGGCTCAATGCCCGGTCGTAAGTGGGTCTTCTTTCCTCTTCATACAGCATATTGTCTTTTGGTGCAATGATACAAGATTAATTTAGTTATCATGACATTTTCACAGTACGAATCACAAACGTGGCCTCTGATTCTATAATAACATCTCAGTTCCTTTTTACATTTTTTTTTGGGGGTTGAGTGTGTCGAGCATGTGTTTATCACGCTTCATTTAACTGGTTGCTTTACCGCTTAACTCCTTGCAGAAACACCAGGATTAAGTTCAATGTTTGATGGAAATCGTGACAGCATACCTGTAGATCGACAGTTTGAGGAAAGGCTAGAAGCTGTTAGAAGGTAAATATTCTTGCTGGTCATATGATCAGTTTGAGTTTTTGGTAGAGGTGGTTCCGCAATAGATACAGCAAGTCTTTTGCTTGCTCAAGTGACAAGCCGTTTAGGCTAACAAGTGTTTTTTTTGATTTTTACGGGATAGGATCTTCCAATTGCAATTTCATTTTCACAATATATTACAAAAGCTTCACCCCCATTGACTCTGAAAATCTGTGAATTTTCTATCCCCTATCTGTGTCCTCATTCCTCCCTTGTTGGTGTGATCTAGTCATGGATCGTCTTATAAGTAGATCTTACAATGTCAACCGGTAGCTAGATCCTCTTTCGAATGAACTCTTTTTTACTATTTCCCTTCATCTGCATCTACTTCATAATTCCCTAAAGTTTTAGTTTTGAGCTTATGGCGCAAGAACATATGAGTAAAGTTCTTATACTTATACATGATGGCATTCATCTTTTTTCTGGGCCCTCTTTTTTATGAATGCCACCCAGATCAGCTACTGAGAAGAAAAAAGCTGAAAAAGAGAAGGATTTCAGTGTGATTGATTATGATGCACCAGTTGAGGCCAAAGAAAGCCCGATTGGACTTGGAACTAAGGTTTGAGCTCTATGTTAACCTCACTTGGTCTGTGCAGGGAGTCATTTTGTCCTTATTTAATATGGACTCTTCTGTATTTGATAGATTGGTGTCGGTGTTGCTGTTGTGGCCTTCGGTTTGGTTTTCGCTTTTGGAGACTTTCTTCCATCAGGAAGGTGGAGCCGCCAGCCAGTAGTCTTTAAATGTTCCAGTTCTCCTTATTTTAACTTCGGATCCAAACTATGATCACTCAATTTTAACTTTGGAGTAAAAAAATTCTCTATTTCAAGTTTCAATTGCTTGCTGATCTTGCGCTCCTTCGTTTGATATTCACCAGCGTGAAGACCACTGAGGCTGAGAAACCAGTCACTGGTAAACTATCAGAAGAGGAAAGGGCAACTCTTGAGGTAAACTGTTGAACTCATCCATGGCAAGCTGCAAGTACATCTCAAAACATATTTCATTGTATTTCAAGTGTTTGTTATATCTGTTGGTAACCAGAAATGATGGAGGATTTTAATATATTGCTCTGTATCTTTTGCTTATGAGGGTGTTATATTGTACTGTATTTTAGGTTTTTTATTGGATTAAGTCTACATTTACTGTTTCTGACTTAGAGTTTCTCGGGCACTTTTTTTTTATTTTTTTAATCTGTTTCAGTTTAACTATCAACTTACGTTTTTGACACTTGACAGGCTAGGTTGCAGCAATATGAGGCGACGCTTGGATCCTCATCAAAAGACTTGGACGCCCTTGAGGCAAGTGATTATCACTCTTTTTTCTTTCTCTTGAAATTCCCATCTCCCGGTTTGTTGATTAGAAATATTCTTGTGCAAGCATACCAGATTGCATTGAGCAATATTTTGCTTCCTTTTCATTGTAGTGATAACAATATGCCGGTTGCTTGAATATCAAAAAAATATGCCGGTTGCTTCAATCGTAGCCTGTATGAAATCTTGTATTTGTCCCGAAGCAAAATCTTTTTGTTCTAATGGGCAAGTTGAATATCAGTTCTGGTTTTTGTTTCTTATGTGGTCTAAGTCTTATTAACTCCCCTTCTGTATGGTTCACTTCAGTGCATAAACCTTTTTCCCGAGGGAAAAAGCATACAGATTATGCATACACGATAACATTTCCCCATGTTTTTACTTCTTAAATGTACAGTTATCTATTCATGAGCCGTTGTAATCAGTAAATTCTATGAGAGTTCCGGTCTGAAAATTTTCAGGGAGCTGCAGTCACTTATGCAGAACTGGAACAATATGATAAGGCGGCTTCTCTTCTTGAAGATTTGGCAAAGGTGAACCCTCAGCTTTTATGCCATAAGAGCCTGAATCTGCAAGAAATTTGAAACTTTATATTTAACGTGTGCAGGAAAAGCCCCTTGATCCCGAAGTTTGTCGTTTACTCGGTGAGGTGAAGTATGAGCTCAAGGAATATGAAGCTAGTGCTGCAGCATATAAGAAATCGGCAGAGGTTCTTGCTTGATATCTTCCAACTTTCCTTTCCTTCTGACCAGTAAAATAAACTGTGACATAGTTAGGGGTTCAAACAAAATACTGGAAAGAATGGGTACCTTCGAAAGAGGTCGCAGACTTAGCAATCTCTTCAGTTGTAATACTTCAGCGAACCTGACAGCCTAGAGATATACCATCTTAAAACTCTTTTCAATCTTTTACTGTGTTCTAAATGGTCACACCGCTGAGAAGGGTAAAGATTCTAGTAACACGGTCCTGTACTGCACTTGGTCTCCATGGCTCTGTTGGCCTAGGCTGTGAGGCATGTTCTGATGATCAACTGCCTGTCAATGAATCATTTTAAATATTTCTTTGTTGCTTGCTGACATTGCTAATCCTAGCCATTTGTAAGTGGGGTGTTACTACTTACTAGAATAATGTTCTTATTTCAAATCGATGCAATTCTCTGGTCTTTGAAGGAGCTTGCTCTAGTCAGCAGAAGAGATACTTGTTTGTTCTCGTTTTTATATTCAACATAGTTCACTTAATTACCTGTTTGGTGCTTCTAGTAATCATCATTTTCTGCCAGACAGATGTTGGGCAGTACCAATTTTGAAATCCTCCGAGGCCTTACAAACGCATTGCTTGCTGCTAAGAAACCAGAGGAGGTTTGTGACGCTAACCTTTCATTGATGTTCAAATTTCAGATATCTTGGGTGCAATTATTAGGGGGCTGCATTTCTCTTGCGAATATTACAGGCATTCCCCAAGTATTATGACTGAGGCTGTTAGAAAGGAGTTTTCTAGTTCAAGTGGGTTAAAGTTACTTCAAATAAGCTTCTGTGACTCTAGTGTTCCAATTCAATGCCTCTAGTGTTCCAAATGAGCTTCTGTGACTCTAGTCTTCCAATTCAATGACTCTAGTGACTCTAGTGTTAGCATTCCATTTTAATGAATGACCAACGCCTCGGAACTTGTATTCTAAGTTTTTACCTGAAATTCTCTCTTGATCATTTGTCTTTTCTTTTCGTATTTCATCCTAATGATATGTTTCTCTTCTTCGTTATGGATATAGGCTGTTCAGGTCCTTATGCAAGCTCGTGAACATCTTAGCGTTGAACAAGTGAATGATGTTTCTACAGAGACAAAAGGCAATGCTGAAGAAAGAAGGCCACAAGTGGATCCAATTCAAGTAAGTTGAATTTCCTTGTAATTTGAAAAAACCCCCGAATAGTGCACTTACCAAGTTGGCCCTCCCACTATTGGAAAAATGATACTGAACCACCACCGGTAGATCTGTTCTATCATATCCATTCAGACAATGCAATATTTTCTTTAGACTGCATTTTGCTGGCAGAGCAAGGAGATTTTCTCATTAGTGGAATACTGTCGATGGGCATCACTTTCATAGCTTGCTTCCTGATTTTTCATATTATTATTTAGGTTGATCTGCTTCTTGGAAAAGCATACTCTGATTGGGGTCACGTCAGCGATGCTGTATCTGTTTACGATCAATTGATTTCAAATCATCCAAATGACTTCAGAGGATATTTAGCGAAGGTGACGAGTGATCCCGTGATAGGTTAATAGAAGTTAATTGATATCATCAGTTTGCTAATTGCTTAATATTCTACTAGTTCACTTTATTAAAATAGGAGCTCATGCTTTTCTCATTATCTTCATGTTGCTAAGGATAAATGTGGAAATTATCTACTGCTATCCGTTGTTGACCATTCAGTGACCTGAATGACACTTGACAGAAGTTGCATTGACTTATGCAGGGAATTATTTTGAAAGAAAATGGTAATGTTGGAGAATCAGAAAGGATGTTCATTCAGGTGAGTAGATGCAATTGCCATGTAATAGTTGCATGCTTGTCCACATATTGTCACTTGTGATTTATGAGAAGCTCATCGGGGTTAATTGTTTTGCTTGCTAGGCTTGAAGTGATCCTTTATGTTGATTTGCTTTTATATTTGTTGTTATAAATAGAAGTGCTCTAAAAGCCTTATCACCTACATGTTCTTCCATGCTCTACTGCATCTCCCCTACTGTGTACGTCGATGTGTTTTTCTCGTCCGCAAATGTATGCATCGTGTTGGATGTGTCTACCTCTCTACCAGCAGTGGCTTTGCGACTTCTCTTACATGTTTTGATGACTGTATTTATGAGGGCCCTCGCGTGTTTTCTTCTAGAGAAGTGATTTGGTGTATGTATTAGTGTTGCCAAACAAGGCTTCAAATTGACGCACTGAACACGCCATCCTGTGTATTATTTTAGCATTACGCGACTGATTATGTGTTTCTTGTAAACAGGCACGATTCTTCGCCCCTGAGAAAGCAAAAGCACTTGTGGATCGTTACTCAAGAGGGTGATAAGAGTACTAGGCCAGCGAAGAAGTTCACGTTTATCTGCTTGTAATGGAGTTTCCATACCGATGTCCTCTAGGTATGATTCCACGTTGTTTGTTCATATAAGCATCGAAGACCAACTCAAATATGGGACACTCACTTTTTCTCAAGCTCAGCAGCGAAGAATTTCTATTGAGAGTTGCAACGGTATGGCTCGATGATTTGAACATTTCATTTGATCATGAAATGTCTTATACGAACCTTGATTACGTCACGGAGGATTATCGTTATTATTGTGAGTGAACATGGTAATTTCTCTTTATGATGTATCCTTAGTGAACAACCAGTTCCCAGCAGTGTTCTACTTTGCAACGAGCTCTTTTCATATGTTATATCTATGCTTCACCGGGTGACCAAACAGGTTCAATCAAGCTTTTAACATGTCCCCTCAGGTAGTCAAGCATTAGTCCATGTTGGTATTACCCTCACGAATTCAAAGATGAGATTAGTATCACACGTGAACCAAGGCACATCTAACTGCGAGTTCAGACTGCCGGCACCAGTACTCAATCTGAGTAACAGTGTACATCACAGATGCCGAAAGTTTCTGTACAGATCGATCATCCCTCATCACAAGCTTCGGCATTTGTGAACATAGCTGAGGGCAGGAAGCTATAAGAAAATGCGATTTCTGTTCAAAAATTATGGCATTTCGACAGACTGGAATACCAACTGAGAGACCAGGTTGCACGAAATACAAAATTTATATTGAATTCATGTTTTTATTTTGCAATGAAGACAACACAACTTGTTGCAACCGGCCGTAAGTCTGAATTGTCCATATTCCATACACTCAGTCAAATGAAGATACCCTAAAAGCAACTAAGTCCGAGATATACAATCACTTTGCCAAAACAAAAATTCAACTCATCCTGAATCCTAGAACACGTCACCGGTCCATCCCTGCAACAATCTGAACTCTTCCGAGGTCACGCATGTGAATGAAACCATGCCCTTATTGGAAGATTTCATGCAGCGATCCTCATGCGAGTTCTCACCGCATTACTATTCTCAGTTTTCTACTACCTTGAACTGGGACGTAGAGCAGACCAGATTATTACTTTCGTTCGCATCAATGTATACCCTTAACTGAAAATCGTAACCTGATATTCATGTTAAGCAGCCTTTTTGCAGAACTTCTCGAGCCAATCCATCGTGATACTCTTTGGCCTCTCCAACGGCAACCCAAGAGCTCGGTCCCATACCAGCTGTAGGTAAAACAAAATTCAGCAAAAAGCACGAGGAAATGGTTCAGGTGAGAAATTAGGTGAAATGCAAGAGGATTTACCTGTGAACAGATACCAATGCTCCTTGATACTCCAAAAAGAACGGTATAATATCTGCATTATGGAAATCATTCAGTCCTGCAGCTTCATTTATAGAAACGACTATACAATAGCAAAGTGGAACATTAAGCGTGCTGTGTGGTATTCGAAAGCGGACCTTGCTTCAGTCAGGCCATAGTGGTGTAGCAGTACTCCACTGTGAGCATCAACATTTGGCCATGGGTTTTTAACCTGCAAGATGGCAGAACACGAGACCTTTAAAGGATTGAGCAGGAAACTACTTCAGAGAACTATGAAACCTGTGTCGTAAAAATACCTTGCCCAGTTCCGTAAGAATAGGAGGCACCACTTCATAGAGCTTTGAAACCTGCGTAAAAAAAAAAAAAGCAGATCAGTTGAAACAAGGTATCTGAAAATAATTTCCACCAACCAATTCAAGAAGAAGCCAAGAAAAAGAGTGCCACTACGTGTAAAAAACAGTTCCCTCCATACCAATTGAAACATGGGATCTTCCGGCAGGTGCTTCAGTGCAAATTCCCTCTGGCATGTATATCTTGGATCTGTTTTGCGCAGAACACCATGCCCAAAACCAGGGACAACCTGCAGGTAAAAGAGGAAGGATGAGAAGCAGAACGTACATTCATCGAGTAATTCTGAAAAGATAAATCTAATTCAAGTCATGCTTCAAACTCAGGGTGTGGTTGAAGTTCCAACTACGTCGTTCTGCTGGGTTTTTCTTCACCCCCCAATGAATCTGATGAAAAAAGGGTCTAGTTGCATTTCAATGAATTTGTTCACATGGACAAGGGAGCTAAATGATGATTGAGACATACTCCTTTCCTATCACAATTCAGAGCATATAATGTGGCAATAAGATAACAGACGACTACAGTACAGGTAAACACTTTAGGATCCGATCGCAAATTCTCAACTGAACAACCATAGGAAAGGTAAACCTCACCTTGCCACTGTTTAATGTTCTCCAAACATAATCTTTTAACTGATCAGTACTGATGTTCTCTCCACATTCATCAATTACTGATTTGATCCACAGCAAGACTTCCTGCAACGAGTTAAATAATCACCTCAAGGAAACCAGAAAGTGAAGCAAGGAAAAAGTGAAAAAATGAGTACGGCTGGTGAGAGCCCACACTAGGATATTCAGTACCTGATTAGCTAATCCATGGAGTGGGCCCGCCAAACCATTCAAGGCAGCTGCAAATGAAAGGTATGGATCAGAGAGGGCACTGGCAACCTGAATCAATAGTTTCGGGTTAATCGTAATACATAACAAACTACTACTGTGCCTCAAAAACTATTAACCAGAAGGGAAAAAAAAATATGCATGACACAAAAGCAAGTAGAGCAGGATAAGGAATGGACAAGAACTATTGTTGGGCTTACCAAATGGCCGGTGTGTGCACTTACATTCCCACCCTCATGGTCACTGCAAAAGGATCATACAATAGGAGTTTCAGATCTCACAGACATTGAAAGAGTTACACGGTTTGGAGAGATTCTTACGTATGAATTGTCACGTAAAGCCTCATCAGTTCAAGCATTTCTGGATTGTCAAAACCCAGCATATGTGCGAAATTTCCACCATAATCAAGGGACTCGTCACGGGGTATTATTTGACCATTCTTGTATATCCTTCAACATGGCAACCCAAATCAATTATCAAAGGATTCAAAGGACAAAAGTAATGACTTAGGCAATGACTTTTGCCAATCGCCATGATTGGTCATCGTAATTACTCAGCCAGGACATAGAAGACATAACGTAACTTAGGAAGTGGAACTGTATTGCACCATAAGAAAGTTCACTGACCTCCTATAAATATAAGCAGCCACAACTGGGAGCTGTGCAATTAAGCTCAGGCAGTCTTCAAACGTCGGCTCCCAGTATCTGAAAAATGGAATATACTGAGCTCCATGCAGTTGGATAATTTAGCTGCTCAAGTACCTACAAAGATATGCTAGTTTTCTCACTTTGATTTATGAATTCCTTTCTCATATGCCTTCTGGAATTCGCTCTGAACCTAAAATATAAAGATAGATGACAACACGGAAAAATTAATAATGAATAAATATCTGGCAACTAATGACTACTAGGCATATTAAGTCTTACACATTGAGCTTTACTCCACTATTTCCACTACGGACAAGGTGATGTATAATGTAACATCCTGGCGCAGGATTTCCATCACAACCGTGATCACCCTAGTTTGTTTCTCAGGGTGACCCGTCTGATGAAGTTACATTTTACGGTCTCTCGCTAGAAATTGCCCCCTTATGCAGTGGTAAATCTGATAGTGTAGGCATCACATAACCCAAACTACTTTGGGCATAAGAACAGCGAATTTTGTGTCAACGAATTTAGAACTTAATCATAAGTACCAAGGCATATATACACACATCAAATAACTTGACAAATAACCAGTACACCACCAAGGCTATGGTAACCAGAACGAGCATCATAGATATGGTTCATCCTAACATAAATTCTAAACTGGTATATATCCCAACCTGAAGGGCCATAACACCAGTGGCGAATTGGGTCATCGGATGAGCTGTAGCTGGTAGAGCATCAATTGCTTTGTATACATGATCTGCAAAAAAATTCTTCTCACATATGAGCAACTGATGCTGGAAGAAAGTAGAGATGAAAATGCTCAATAAGGTAGTACGTGGACAAATCTATATAGGACTTGGAAACAATTACAGTAGATAAATTTTTTCGAGTGATGATGAGTCATTTTGCTTTCACTCTAGAGAGCTCTTTACTCTGGCTCCCTGGCACTGCAGCCTATAATGGTACCACATGGAAACATGAAGTGACTTTGTCCTCGATTTCACGGGATATCACTTAACTTATTCAGTCAGTTTGTAGCCATGCCAATAAACTTATCTTTTCTAAAATTGTTTTTGTCAAATCAGATTTTTCTTTTCATTTTATTGCTTACTTGTCTAGTGAGTAGAAAGAAATGCAACAAGCTAAAAAAGTAGTCTATGTGAACTAAAAGGGAAAGAAAAACAAAAGAGTTTGATTGATGTGTAGAATAGGGAAGCACAAGACCTGGGATGGTAGCACGGTCTCGGAGATCCTTCGACAGAGCATCAACTTGCTCTTTGCTAGGCACCTGCTCCAATAAAGGAAGGGAATGAGACGAGGATAGTTCTTTGTCCAAAAATAGTTACTTGTAACAAGAATGAGTTGTTTCTAGGCAAAATCACTTCTGCTCAGTAAGACACAAATTTTCAATTATAACCCAGTATCTACCTTTCCGGTCAAT
>JAOVYX010001980.1:0-12180 GCA_035668315.1 Drosera spatulata | reverse complement strand
CCTTTTGGTACGATTTGTTTTAAAAATCGTAACGTTATATATTTGTCTCAAAACTCCCAAATTTCTCGGATATTACACATTACATAGTTTAAACAACAAATAGTGAAATCAAACTAACAAATTTGATTAAATTACGATAACATGACTAATTGTACGGAAACAGTAACATTTTTATCACTAAATTACGACAATGACTAACTATCCATAACTAACAAGTGTGGGTCATAGTTATAGAAACTAAACAATTTAAGTTAAATCACCTAATTTTCTAATTTCCTAAATTATGATTAACTAACTATTATTTTAATAATTATTTTCTAAATTAATATTAACTAACTTTTATTTTACTAATTATTTTTTAATTATTATTTTGTAAACAACCTTGCACTAACAAATTTTGCTAAAGTATGGGTCATTGTTACAAAAACTAAACAATTAATCTAAATCACCAAATTCTCTAATTTCTTAAATTATTATTAACTAACTATTATTTTTCTAATTATTTCTTAAATGAATATTAACTAACTGATATTTTTCTAGTTGTTTCCTAAATTAATATTAACTAACTGTTATTTTACTAATTATTTTTTAAATTAATATTACCTAATTATTTATTTTACTAGTTATTTTCTAAATTAATATTATTTTATTATTATTTAACTAATTATTTTCTAAATTATTTTTTAAATTATAATTATCTTGATTGAAGTTAGTCGAAAAACCTTGTCGGAATGTCGTTGGAACTTCGTCGCAATGTCCTTGGGACTTTTTCGAAATTTCGTCGCAACTTCTCCAGAACTTATTTGGAACTTTGTCGGAGTATTGCAACAAAATTTTTAAATTTAAAATTTTAAACTTAATTATAAAAATTAATTGTTTAAAATTATGAAGAAGAATGTGAAGATAGAGGGGTATATATAGGAGGGAAAGCGATGAAATCTTTCACCTTGGGCGATGTGGGTGTGGGTTTGGTTTTGAGTCCTTAACAAGATAAAGACGCCCTGTTTTTTTTTTTGTGGGTTAATGGCGCCCTGCGTCTTGAAGCAACATAAAGGCGTCCTGCCCCTTCTCATGCAAAAGACACAGAACGCATCTTCACACTACAACTTAAAAAAAAAAAAGACTCAATTTGAGTATTAACCTTTTTGATATCTCATGTTAGAAATTTTGTCTATAAAAAAACCAATTTAAGAAAAAAAATCCACTTTTTTTGATCCAATGGTGTTGTTTGAGTACAGCATTGGTGCTGTTACTGTTGATTTCGTATCGCAGACAACCCAAATCCAATACAAAGTATCTTTTGTTTGATAAACGTAATATCGTCGAATTTGGTGCTGTATTATTTTTGTTAATTTTATCATTAAATTTTTTTGGTGATAAAAGGATCTTTACTTATTTTCATATTTTTTTCATCTTATATATTTTATAATATTCATTTTATATACATAAATTTAGTTTTTTTTCATCCAATTTTAATTCTCAACCGTACAATATTTCTTTCTTCATGTATTTTAATTAATAATCATATAATATTTTATATATATAAAAGCATTATAAAAAAACTTAAGACATTCCAAAATAATAAATTGATGCAAAATTTATAAAACGAAAAAAATAATTATCTTTAATTAATCTTAAAAAGGAGCACAGTCCACTTCTGATTCAGACTTTAAAATAATCTTCTGTTGGCACTTTCCACGTCACCACGTGGACTCATGCGGTTTTTTTACCCATCATAAAGCACCATGCCGCCAAGTCCACCACAGACTGCCACGTGTGGTCACATTAAACGGGGACAGGAAGGCTGCCGTTGAGTAGGCGAGCCCAAGTCTTACCATTTTGCTTGAAAATATTGGTGAATTTATATGGGAAAAAGGAGAATGGTGCAACAACACGATTTCTTCAATCACATATTTGGTTTTTAAAAAATTGATTTTTAAGATTTGTTTAATTTTTGATTTTTTTCATTTAAAAATACTAATGATGAATATGATTATGATAACAGTTTGATAGATATTATTACGGTACCCACACAAAATCCATTTATATAGTCCATTCATATTTCAAAGTTTGTACCTAATAAATGAGGCATTGACCGATGAAGATTTATGGGCCATATGTTTTGGCTATTCTTATTTGACCCTTGGTTTGGTTGCTTTAGTTTACCACTTATTAAACCATGTGACCATGACTATCGTAATGCTTTGCTGTACTTTTTGGTCAGATAAGAAGCCTAATTAATTAATACGGGACATAGTCTCGACCTCAAACAAATCCATTGCACAAAATGTACATATAAAAAAGGACAGACAATTACAATAATGAGCGTAAAATCCTACGACGTACGAAATTGATAATCCGAACTCCCCTATGTTTTTTACTATTTTCGTATCAATTTAATTATAACGATTTAATTTGACACGAAATTTTATATATTTATTAAATTTGTATGAAATTTGATTAAAAAAAAATTTTTAAAAGAAAGTGAGGTTTAGAAGAGAGAATAAAAAAAAGGAAAAAAATGATGGAGTAGTTTGATTGTATTACTCTCTTCGTCACATAATAAATCTCACAAATTGACCTATAAAGGAAGTAGAACAAAATGGACATGTCGATGTGGGTTAGAACAACATCATTGCAGAGGCTGATGGCTCGACACGACAGAGGATGCTTTCCATTGTGCTCTACTTGTCGGTGATGCGGGGAGATGGGGTTGCGCGATTGCACGACTTGTATTATCCGAAGTTTCCGGATGAATATAAGCTAAGCGGTTGGTCGTCGAGATGGAGATGGCTGGTTTGGTTGATGAATGAGAGACAAAGTAGTTGTGATTGACGTTGCTCGAGGAGTTTCTGTTGAGAGAGGAGAAGTACCTTTGATGTACAAGGCTGGCATGGAAGTTGATCAGCTTGGACTGCTCTCTTGTAGCAGTTTGATCATTTAGCAATGCAGAAGACTGCCTTGAGTCGAGTCTTTAACTCAGTGTCTGAGACAACGGGAGTGACAACTATTTAGAATGTTGTACCAAATAGTGCGAAGGATTGATACATCGTCTAATTCTAATTGTATATGAAGATTCACTTGATCAATCCGGTTATGTAAATATGAGCTAATGAGTTTTGAACGAACAATATTCAAACAAAATTATTTATTATGCGATGATGAGTGATCGTATATATCATGTCATGATTTTAAGTTTGTCCCCTAATCATAGTTGACAACAAGCTTTAGAACACTCGAGATGATGTAGAATAGAGATTTTATAAAAGAAAAAAAAAATGGAGTGATGATATAATAGAAAGTTGAAAAGATGTAGAAAAAATATGTTGAAATATGCGTTAAATATAAAAGTTATAGTGTAAGATAGAAAAATTCGATAAAATTATCGTATTATTGTAGTATTCCTTATTTTTATAGAACAATTTATTATAGCATTATGTATAATGAAGAGTGAAAACTAGAGAAAAAATTATAAAAATTCTAATACAAGTGCTCTTAGACAACCCAATGATTTTCTTTATGAAAAAAAATAAAAATAAAGGAACCATTCCTTTCTGTAGAGCTGTAAATGATTCGAACCGATTCTCAAATCTGTTTGGTGTGACTCGACAAAAGCTCGACTCGAGTATCGTTTATTAAGTTCGTGAGTTAAGCTTGAGCTTATTTTTAGGCTCGTGTATTTAAATGAACCAAGTTTGAGTCATCGATAACTCGGCTTGATAGGATCAACAAGCTAGCTCGTTTATAAGCTTATGAGCCAACTCGATTATAGGTTTATTTAAGGATCGAGTTTATATATACGCATAATATTTATTTTTCATAATTATATTATATACATGAGAGATGTAAAACTTCTATATCTTTTTTTTCTTAGAAACAATCATTTTTTACTATATATGAACCACTTTTAGATGATTGTGTATACAAATCGAAAATTAATTTTTCAAATCAAAAGAAGGGTTCTACCATAGCTCAAAGAGGGTGCAAGCCTACTGCCCAGCACGGTGCTCGCCTGCTCGACAATTTTGCATACGAATACATACTGTCTTGATGATAATAAGATGAATGCTGCCTTACGTAGGAAGAATTTTACACTTCAATGTTCTCACTTCTCATTCTGTTGATTATGTTGCTTTATAATAAGATGCATTAGTTTGATGAGTCATGTTTTATGTATTCGTTTGTCATAATTAAAAACTTAGTAAAAATTTATTTTATATTAGTTTTTATTTGCAATGTTAGATTTATCAAATTGAACTTATAGGTTCTGATGATCATTGTTTTTTATTTTTTTTGGTTTGAATTCTCATTATATTATGATTTGTTAATAAAAGATTTGTCTCGACTCAAGTTCGATTAAGTTCAAATGAATATATGAGATGAGCCCAAGCCTTATTGGTTATGAAACATGTTTGACAAGCTTAATTTAATTAGGATCAAATCACATTTAAACATAACTTCAAACCAATTAATTATCTCAACGAGTGAAGCCCAAGCAACGTGTGACTCGACTAATCCGTAGCCCTACCTCTCTGTGATACCGATAACGAAACTGTCTCTAGATAACAAAGAGGGTTGGTCCTTGCTTTCAAAAGGAACGCAAGGCAAGCAAAGCAGGTCATTGTGTTGATGGAACAGCGAGGGGCTATGCGTGCGACGGTGAAATCTCCGATTGGCCGTCTCAGTCTATGAAGAAGAATCCCTAGAAACTGAATTGTATGGAATCTCCTCCTTGTTTCCCCTTTTTTCGTTTCAATGGGCCGCTGTTTTGCTTATTTGGGTTGATGATGGATATATCGCGATTCCTTTTTGTTGGGACTCGTGGTAATGGGGAAGACTTGAATTGGATAATATGTTGCAGGATACGATCATATTCATGAGATGAACTCTGTGTGCACTAGGGTTTTTAGGGTTTTGTCCTCTTATCTTGTTTCCTCGCTCATTTTTCAACGTCGGCGAGTTTCTTTGATTTTGATGATTGTGATGGTATCGTGGGGTATCATTATGTTGCTCATTAGGAGTCGATTGATTGCCAATACATGCTAATTCAGACTTAATGGAATCAATGACTTGTACACTGGGAAGCAACGTATGGGCTTTCGAATGTGCGATCACGTATCTACTAGACATGACTTGAATTAACGCCTTGGATGATGTGCGATGATGTCTTGTTCCTTTATCTTGTTTCCGCTCCCAGTTTCTAACTGCGCGTGAGGACTGAGTTCTAGTTCTGCTTTCAATTTAGTTGTGAAAGTATCATAATGTGTTCTTATTCCAAAATGCATGTGATTATTCCTCCGTGTTCTTTGACTTGAATTTATCCATTTCTATTGTACGGTATTATGTACTTCTTTCTGGGAGCAGGAGGGAATCATTCGTATTTGTGTGATAGAAGCGAGATATGGGTTCGGAAGTGCTGTGCCAAATCTACTAGTGGCCTGTCTTGTATTAGGCATCGGGTGTTATGTCAAATTTACAATTGACCCGAGCTGAATCAGACGTTGGGATCATGTACTGAGGTATTCCCATATACGATGCACAAATATGACATGTGTGCTTGGTTGTCAAGTTGTTGAAACGCGAGAATGGTTTGTTTTTGTAGCCTGTTATTCTTGGTATAGTTTCTGTTGTTTGCCAAGATGAGTGAAAGACCAGAGGAACAATGTACAAAAGGGTTGTAGGGGATGCGAAGCATTGAGCAAGGAAATAGGAGGGAATGGTAGCAAGGAAAAAGGGAAAAGTGAAAACAAATGGAAAAAATATTGACAGGTGACACAGTCTTGGTCCTGCAATTCGGATTATTTCATTTCAGCTCAAGCCACAAAGGGGCACTAGTTTTTGGGTGTGGACACCTTTGTTTAGACTCTTTAGAGCATTCTATGAGCAAAAAGAGAGAGAAAAAAAAAAAAAAGAACAAAAGGAAGAAGAAGAAGAAGAAGAAGAGACACTCGAGAATAAAAAGGGAGACTCTATACAGTCTACCAAGTCAGCTGATTAGCGAACGAAGACCAACTGCTTCTTTTACCTTTGTAATTTTGATCTGTTTGCAATGCGCGTATGTGAGAAACAAATCTTGACTATTGAATTACAATGTGTATCCACCTATGTCTCTTTCCTGCCACTGTTTCAAAACTGTGCTTGCTAATTCCACTTTTTTGAAATCTTCACCTTCGCTCCAGCTTCTTTCTTGTCACAGTTGCTAACCGTGCATGATTCTTAACTTCTTATTAAGTTTCTTTTCTTATTTCTGATTTCAGTATCTTACTCATCCAATACCTAATGTGATCATTACGCTGATCCCATATATGTGGAACTTATTTTGGATACTATGAAGCTGAGATAAGACAGAAGCTGTAGTGAAATAAACATATCCAGTCACAAGTGGTCACATGAACTAATCATGAAGCACTCGGTGGCAAACTATTTACAGAGTCAAACAACCATGCGTATTTTGTGATTACAATATCCTTACTTTAGGGATTAGGTTGAGCTTTTCTGTTAGTTTACATGTTCCGCCGTCAAATCTAGTTACAAGTGAACAAGTACACTCTTGGCAGTTGGCATAAACTTTTAAGCATATGCAAAGTTTGGTGTGTTTGTCATCATCTTGGCATTTGACCGAATAATGTGATGATACCTTGTTTGCATGCAATACCTATGTTGAGAATGAACTTTTGTACTGTGGCATGCCAGCGAAATTTTTGGGTTTAGCATTGAGAGTATCCTACTTGGAGGTCTACTCTGACACTGTATAGCTCTTAGTAAAGTTCCGTATGTGAGCTCATGTCAACCAGATATGCTTCTATTTCATTGCTGATATTTTCAATTGCATGCTATTGTTGATGAAACAATCGGACTTTTGGGAAATACTCAAGTTGAAGCCTGAAGGCATAGACTGCAGGGAAATTTTTGCACTAGTAATAAACATGACTATGGTTTCATTGAGCCCTCTCGGGATTACAGTTTCACAGGGATAGGAAACACAATTTCTTGCTCGGAGATCTATGTAAAGATGCCTATGTTGCATCTCATCTTTTACAGATTTCCAAGCTCCGGGTTGCTGATATGCAAAGCTGATGATCATTCATTGTTTACTTGTGACGACGATGATTCTTTCTTGGTAATCTTCTGTTGATCGTTTAGTACTTGTGGATGATTGAAGTACTTCCTAGAGGTCGAACTTGCTTTTGACTCTGATCTCTTGTTTCTGTGCCAACAAGGATTATATGCAGAGATATTCTCCTGGGATGGAGTTCGGGATTTCATGCTAGCGTGGCTTTCTTATTGTGGTGCATATCTCTTATTCCGAAAGTAAGTGATTTTATTATATCTTGATCAATACAATATGTTCTGTAGAGTGTAGATAACACAACCAATATTACAAATTCACAAAACTTAACTTCATTTCCTGAAAAAATATGAAGGATTCAAATATACAGTATGTTTGTTTCATAAACGGGAAATGGCAAGAACCTGCTGCTGCTGCTCAGAATTCCTGGTATCAGGTCGTCCGAGCCCAACATTCATCTTCACGGTGGCTGGTTTCTCTTTCTCGCTTGTAGTGATGTTGGCTGCCAAACTCTTGGCAATAGTCCTCAACTGCCCTTTCTGCACCTTCCCAGTGGATGTCTTAGGTAGCTCCTCTATAAACTCCACCCGCTTTGGCGCCATATAATGAGGCAGGTTCTCCCTACAGAATCCAATCACCTCTTCTGCGGTCAATGCACCAGCACCTTTCCTCCTCACCACGAAGGCGCAGGGGGTCTCTCCCCATAGCGGATGAGGCATCCCCACCACGGCTGCTTCCAACACCTTGGGATGCCTGAACAACCAGCTCTCTACCTCAACGCTGCTGATATTCTCCCCGCCGGAGATGATCACATCCTTGGACCGGTCCTTGATCTCGATGTACCCGTCTGGGTGGACCACCCCGACGTCCCCGGTCCTGAACCAGCCACCTTCAAACGCCGAGGCAGTTGCTTTCTCGTCCTTGAGATATCCTCCCATGACGCCGCTCCCTCGGAGAACGATCTCCCCCATAGTCTTCCCGTCCCGGGGCACGCTCTCCATGGTCGACAGATCCTTGACGTCTGCTTCCGTCATCGAGAGGACGTTGATGCCCTGCCGCGCCTTCAGGATGGCACGCTCTGCAGGCGGCAGGGCATCCCACTGGGCCTGCCACTCGCAGACGAGGGCGGGCCCAGTGGCCTCGGTGAGCCCGTAAGCGTGGATCACGTGGAAGCCGAGCTGCTCGATCCTGTCGAGCAACACGGCAGGCGGAGGGGCCCCGCCGGTGAGGATGTGGATCTTGGAACGGGTGCGGATATTGTGAACCCGTTCCTCGGGGTTCACGTCCAGGAGGACGTTGAATATGATTGGTGCGCAGCACATGTGGGTGACATTGTGGAGTTGAATGCTGGAGTAGATCTCACGCGCGGTGGGGTTGCGGATGCAGACGTTGGTGCCTCCACGCGCCGCCACGCCCCACGTGAAGGTCCACCCGTTGCAGTGGAACATGGGTAGGGTCCACAGATACACTGGCTCGCTCCCCATCTCAAACCCAAGGACCATGCTGAGCGTGCTGAGGTACGCGCCACGGTGCGTGTAGACCACGCCCTTGGGGGAGGAGGTCGTTCCCGAGGTGTAGTTGAGTGTGATCGGGTCCCATTCCTTGTCTGGGATCTCCCGTGGTTTGAACTTCGGATCCCCCGTTTGGATCAGCCTCTCGTACTCGAGGCCTCCGTGGTTCGAGAGTTGGATCCCGGTGGGAGAGTCGAGGTCGTCGATGGGGATGAGGAGCGGGACACGGGAGGTGTCAGAGACGAGGAGGCGGAGGGCGGCGCGTGCCAAGGGTAGATACTGGTGGTCGACGAAGAGGAGCTTGGCGTTGGAGTGGTGGAGGATGGTCTTCACCGCGTGTGGGTCGAGGCGCGTGTTGATCGCGTTGAGGACTCCACCTGCCATCGGCACCGCGAAATGCATCTCGTACAGTGCAGGTATGTTTGGGGCCACCACCGAAACCTGCACATTTTTATGTGCATCAATTTTAATAATATATTCTCTTTATGCGATGCAATATTTTTTAATTTTTTAATAAAATTATCAAAATATTTTTATTTTTTATCTTATATTACGTCAATTCATTTTTTTTATTATTATTTCTCTTTTTTTTTCCACATAAAATCAAAATAATAAAAAAATCATTTGTATAAAATTAATACATTCATAAATTTTAATTCCAAGTGAAATATTTATATAAATCAAATATTTATATCCTTTGTGAGAGGGGGGATATGTGCATAGGATTATTTTCAGTTTTTTGGTAACTCAAGGTGCTAGTCTTCCAAAGAAGGATGCAGTCGTCTTAAACAGATGGTGATAATTATCTCATTTGCGAACATATATCTGTGTGGGATTACGTTGCATTGTAGGAACTCAACACTGGAATCTGTGATGCAGTTCAGGCCTTGACATTTTACATGTCGAGAATGTCCTACCTCCTTGATTAACCAACACTAGACATGAGAATACGTACTTGTGCAAGAAAGATGTGGGAAGAAAACATACCACGTCGTTTTTGATGATATTCAAGGAGCGTAAAGAAGAAGCGAGACGAACACAACGCTCGTAGGTCTGTTGCCACGTGAAACTCGAGCGGGCATATATAATCGAGGTGCGAGCAGCGTAGGACATGGCGGCTCTTTTCAAGAACATGGTTGGGGTGAGAGGCACATAATTTGCCTCGAACTTCTTGAGCTGCTCCATTTGGTGAAGTACACGGAGAAGGAGAGCAAGAAGAATCTGTGAATGAATGAAATATATGTTTGATTTTGATTTCGCCTTTTATACACACACTGGTGCACGGAATCGGTATATGTTAAACTCAATTTTTTAGGGATATTATTAAATTAAGTTTGGTCCACTCTCTGAAGTTTCACACATGAGGTACTTGCTGCTTGAAAATTATAGTATTCGACGGTGGTTGTCCTTGTCATGACGTTGTTGTATTGTTATTCTACTAGACAACGTGCAAATCACTTGACCCAGAAACTAAAAAAAAATAAAAATAAATCTTTTCTACAACAGAAAAAGTTCACGACGAAAATATTCGTCGTAATAATATGATATCTGCGAGGGTCCGTTATCAAATATTTCAAGAAATAAAAAGGAAAAGAAAATTCTACGACGGAAAGTCAACTTCCGTCGCAAACAAATATGCAAATTGCAACGGAATCCGTTGCAGAGTTAAATATCAAAAATTATACATTTATTTGTAATAAGTTTTTGAAAGTGAATGCAGTTTGTGCAACGGATTTCGTCGTAAATTGATTTTTTGAAAAAAAATTTACCCCATTTTATTTCTAAGAATAATAATTCGTGCACATGTATGTTATTCCGCGATGGACGTCGTCGCAAAATTTTTTTATTACGACGGATCCGTTGTATATTTTGGAAAATATAAGGTTTATTTTAATCATACAGTATTATGTTTAATTTTATTACGATAAAATATATCAAAGTGTGTGATAAATTTATAATTTCATTAACATTGTATGTTTCATGTGAATACATTATATATTATGAATTAATTTATCGTACTTTAATTGTATATGTATCAAGGATAACAAGTCTAGTATAAATGTGATAACTAATGGTACAGTAATTGTTCCATTTTTAACAATGGGATTGATGATTTATATTCCGTTTAATCGGTTGTGATATTTGAATGATGAATGTATGGTTGTAAGGTTGACGTACGTATACTGTAGAAAAATTAGCCTCAATTTTTTTATGATACTATAATTATAGTTGTGATAATTATACTTTGATAGTATAATTAGATTTTTCCGTTTAAGAGTATGATGTTTAAGATTCACGTTTGTATTTTTGATTATTTAGTATTTTTTTAATTATAAAACATATTTTCTGCGATGGATCCGTCGCATAAATAGATGAATCTGCGATGGATTTCGTTGCATAGTTAGGTTAATTAAAATAAATTACTCTGCGACGGAATCCGCCGCAGAATGAACAATACAAAGGTGCTGCGTCATCCTTTTCCTTCCTTCTTTCCTCCTCTTCTCTTTTTGCTAGCCGTCGTCGCCGCTCGCTGCCCTCTTCGTGCTGTCGTCGTCGCTCGTTGCCTTCTGCCGTCGACCGCCACGAAGCTCCGTCGAAACCACGATTCCCATCGTTGCCGCTTTCCAGCCGAACCACTGGCCACCACCAGCCAGGCACCTTCCAGCCGCACCACAGGCCACCACCAGCCAACTGTCTTCCAGCCGCACCACCAGCAACCACCAGCCAGCCGCACCTCCGTTGCCCACCAGTCACACCTCCGTCATTGGAATCCGCTAGTCGCCATCATATATAGATCCATTTTATTTATTTTTTTATTTATGGATTACTTATTTATTGGATGTGTTAATTTATATATGATGTTATACAATTTTGAATATAATTGGTGGGTTTGGTTTGATGATATGGAATGCGATGGTGGTTTATGATTGTGGTTGGAATCTGGGTTTGTAATTGTAGTTGGATTTGGGATTTGATGTTATGGAATAAGATTGTGGTTGGGACGATTAGAGTAAGTATTATAATTAAAGTGTAAATACGATGTTTGTAAATTAAGTGTCAATATGATCTAAGTGGACGAAATGCTCATTGATTTTTCCGTTTAATTTTTGAATCAAAATGATCCAACTATTATAAATGAACTTAGAATGTACATCTAAGTTAGAAATTACCTTTTGCAAAATTATTCAAGTGTTGTAAATCAATTGATCCTCGAAATTGGTTTTCATACAGAAATTATATCGATATGGAGTTATATCGATATTGGATGTATGAACGATTGGATGGAATGTACTTGAAGCCCCGATTCATTGAAAGGATTGAAGAGTTTGTACGGAATGCCGGCCGTTCGACATGACGAGGGATTGAAGAGTTTGTACGGAATGACTGTGACCTCGAGATTGCAGACAGCTGACTCTTCGGGTAGAACTGAGTGGCAGTCGATCCAATACCGTAGACCCTTCCTTTCTGTGGCCTTGCGACCTCGATATATGTCTGGGAAGCACCTGCTCCAAGCTGCTACTGAGAGGCCTCTGGATCCATAGACGAATCGGCCTGTGACTCCGGATGTTGAGCGAATCGCTCCAAAAATGAATCCTGCGA
>JAOVYX010001979.1:0-40733 GCA_035668315.1 Drosera spatulata | reverse complement strand
TATATAAAAGATGTATGAAACATCAATCGTAATCAATCGTAACATAATTAGAGATTCAATCGATCCTTTGTTATATTATAAACACTGATATAGATGATTTGTATATCGTTTATTTGACATTAGTATTTGGATGATGAATGTACCGTTTAACAGCTCGGACATACGGTTTGATTGAGATCAGAGCTGCTCATGTGATCTGATTTGCACAGATTATCTTCATTCGATGTATAGATAACTTTAGTTATAAAAATTTTTAGAAGAACTTATTCATCCCCCTCCCCCTCTCTGGTCTGTTCTTAATACAATCATGAACTTTCACGTTACATAAATATTCTTGCTCTCCAGCAGACATGCCCGTAAGATTAGAAATAATTATCCATTATAATCGCTCCATCATTAATCCTGTAGATTGATCACTAATTTCTTACATGCTTTTATATTTGAGAAACTTATATACATGGTTTGATATGCATGAAATCTTGAAGATTGTTTGCATCAGGGAGAGCGTATTTATCATCCAAGAATGATGAAGACCATAAGGTTTATAGTTATACTCTTTCTTCCTTTATCATGGTTTTTATCCCATTGTGTTTTCGCGACCAAGGTTTTTCACAAGGCCACTCTATGCATTGATTCGATGGCATGTATCATGTACTCTTTTTCTCTGTCGGATTTTTTTTTTCCCATAGGTTTTTCCAGAGAGGTTTTAACAACACAATAATGTCCAAGGGGGAGCATTGTAAATATAATGGATATTACTGAATATATCTTATGACGTTTGTAATAACATAGATGATATTATATTATCATATCTCTTAGGAAAATACATTGATGTATTTATCTACACCCTTATCTATGTAAGGAGGGGTTATGTATTATTTTGTGATGATTAATAAGAGAATTGTACTTCTCCCTATATTCTATCTTCTCATATTCTATATTGTTCGTTCGTTGAGTTGACGCCATCGATCGCTGATTACTTATTTCACAATAAGAAGAACTTTATTACCACAAGGTGCAAATTTATTTAAAAAAAAATGTCAATCCATTTCTAATTTGTCCTTTTCCTTGTTCCCTCACACTTTTTTTTCTTTCTGTGTTTCAAGAGGGTCAACGATCATCATCATCTCCATCATTGACCATCATCATCTCCATTATCGATTATCATCAATTTGATCTAATCACACGATGGATAATGGCTATGTATTTGATCATCAACATCATCGATCATTATCTCCATCATCGATCATTAATCATTGTCATCATCATCTGTAGCACATACACAATTTAAGATGATAATATAGAAGTGATAAGCACGAGTCGATCCCACAGAGAACGAACTTTTCAAATTTTGTGAAATATTTTATCAATCTAATAATTTCCTGTAAAATTGGAGGGGGGGGGGTTCTGTTGAGAACGAGAAGAAAATTGACAAAGACAGATTAACTAGGAATTTTGGATTTTTGTTTGTAAATGTTTTTATCAGAGTTGATAAAACGTATGGCGATCACAGTTTTCACTCTTCATGGAGTCAATCATTGCCAATTTTTTTTTTATTTCATGTTCATTTATGATAGGTGCTTATAATAAAATTCGACAAAAAGAGAGTTGCCGATAATACAATTGGTTATCATAAAATATGACATGACCAAATCAACACATTTACTCTATGTCAAAAAGAGAATGTAACATAAACTAAACATGTCGTATTTTCATGTGATTATAGGTTAATAAAAAGAAATGCCATTAAACTATAAATTTGCTACAAACATCAACCAAAACAGAATGGCTTGACTGCATACATGCTTCTCCTATGTACTAAGTCACTCAAAATACATAGAATAGGCAATTAGAGATAAATCAACACATGAGTATGGTATCACAAATCCTGAACATGAAATTAATAAATACAGAAATCACGTCTCATTAGAATCCATGAAAAAGATCTAACTACTACGTCATACTAGTCTGACGCTATCATAGTCATGAATGAAAACGACAACTCCAACAGACAATGAAAATTGGTTTACAAATAGCCGATTACAATCCATAATGATGATGATCCAACGAACCGTTGATTGGAGTCGTCTGAGATAAACCTCTCATCAATGATGTGAAGAGAAGACCAATTCGACACCATCCTAGTCTTATCTCCGATGAAAAACCCTGAAAAATTCATCTCTCCTTCGTTCGTTGAGAATGGTTATATATAAGAAATGAAAAATAATTGAAATCCCATAAAATTAGTAAGATAAGATTGTGCTGTTTTCAAAGGGGACACTGTCCGTGCGCAAGTCTCTGTAACCCGTGCTCAAAGAACTCCAAATAGTGTTTGGAACGGCCTGTGCTCATCAAGCATGGCCCGTGCTCACTCAAAAATTTGCATACTTTGATCAACTAGAACTTCAGAAAATCAGTTTCAATTCTCTTTTATATAGCTCACAACCAAAATCACAGCATACTCTTCACTTCTACAATAAAAACAAGAAACACGACAGTATCAACGTTTTAATAATAAAAGAAATTAAAAACGACTCAAGCTAAGACTAAAACTAAAAAAAAAAAAAAAGAACGTAACTCAGTATCTCAGTTACAAGTGAGCAGGTGCACAACAAAATATGGAGAAGAATATGGTGCAAAGATGTCATGCCAAGACATGCTTTCATTGTCCAGTGAAAAGGGAATATGTGAAAATCTGGATATGTGAAAAGGGAATAATTGAACGTTGTTAAGAAACCAGTTCTATCAAAAATACTAATGATAGTAGGCTCAAGATTGTATATCTAACAATACTGACAAATGTGAGATGTATGGTAGAGTACCAGAGACAATAGAGCATATGTTGTCGCAATGTGATTTCAGTAAAGAAGTGATGAAGATTATCATGCCTATTAGGGTGAATTTGTAATATACAAGAGATGATGGATTGGTATGCTAAAGTGACAACTGGGAAGTCTTGTTTGGCTAGAAGCATAAGGAAGCTGATGGCAGCAGGGATTTATGAAACACGAAGAGTACAAAATAGAAGAGCTTTTGAGAAGGAGACGAAAAGGCCAGATTATATAGGAAAGCGAATATTGGATTTCTTGAAGCTGTAGTGATGTTTTAGTGTATGTCACTGAATATTTATTTGTGTTTTGCTTTAAGCTGGTATATTATGTTAATCCTGTACGAGAACTGGGGGATGTATGATCTTATAAGAGAGAAATGAAAGTTGTGTTTACCTTGAAAGGAAAAAAAATATTAAATTAACAGGGGTATATAATCATTGTGCTACATGTTTGTCCGGTTTATTGCTGAACTCAATACGTACACCACGAACGTCAAAAATGTTATCTACGTTGCCTAAAGTAGGCATAAAAAATCTGCTATAACACATTGTTAGTGTCTGTTCGCGAATGCTAAAAAATTTCGACACACGTTTGCACGCCCATGCTAAACCATGAGTTAGCATAGCAAATCCGACTAACAAAGGGAACAATCTGAAACATCCTCGTTGCAGCTAGTTCAAAAGAATCATGAATCAATGACCTATATCCCATCAAGGTTTACTGTCATATAAAAAAAAAAAAAAAACTAAACATGTTTATCAAATATCATCTTCTGCATTACATACCCAACTTACCGCATTGCAAATACATCTTTTATGTCCATTACATAACCCAAAATCAAGGAAGAGCGAGAGGGGGTGGGTACTGATCCATCATACTGGTTTGTACGGAAAAAAACTCGAGCGAACAAAACCCTCTCATAGAAGTACAAATCCTCCACATTAGCAAGTCAAAGGGTGAAAGACATAATCAAGTCTTCAAACTATGTCATCTTGAGTGTTGAGATTAAATATTATATGACGTCCACATGTCATGGATGACGTGATGACATATTAGGAATTTGAATATTTGTTATTTGAATTCTAATAATTATCCTAACTGATTATCGAGATTTGAGTTAGGAATTAAATCTGATTTTTTCTATAAAATCTGACAGAGTCTCAAACATAAAATATACATGATGAAAAACATATCTCTCTACTCTCTTCTCCAATCTATCTACACCCTCTGAGATTTATGAACGTGGAGACATTTAGAGTAATTCTAGTAGCCAATCTGTCGATCCCATTAAGACGAGAAAAAACACGAGGAAAAGACGGTGTGACATCGACAATCAAGAGGTGTACGATCGTGTGGTGAAATCAAGGAGGCTTGTAATTTCACACAGATTCGTATTATTTCACTGCTTGATTCTTGGCGACAGGTTATTACGCCAAGTACCCTTAATTATTAAACATTTGTATCACAGCAAGTAACATGAAGAGTCGCCTTAAAGTTGATTTCATTGTCTGCTTTAACGTAAGATAAGAACTGAATCTATTATGTATCAAGTAAATATCCTAGGTGATTTCGAGACTAATAATTATAGGATATTTATTTGATTTGGTGAAGTGATCTGGACATTTGTAGATGATTTTGTGTGTTGCTGTTTAGTTAGATTACAAGTTCTGTAATCAGAATAGCAACTTCTATGTGATGAGATATATTTTAAAAAATAAATAAAAAAGTGTGCGAATGTATATTTAAATGAAAATGTGTGCAATATGAACAACTCGTTGTATACATTCATGACAGCAAATGGATTGTCCATTGGTAGTGTGTATATCCAGCATGTTCCTGTTTGTTGATTTTAATTATTTAAAAAAAAAAAAAAAAAAAAGGAGAATACTACGTGAGTGTGAACATGCTACATATGTGAATATGTATAGATGTTACATCTCTACTGTGTGTGATGGTGCCATGCGCTTCTTGTGCAACTGTCTATAAGCTTATAATGCAACTAAAAGCTAGTTGTGTGACAATTTTTATTAAATAAAAATTATGCTGCGTGACAATTTTTATTAAAATAAAATTAGAGTCAAGGGAACATGTGGTTTATAACGAGATAAAAGATCTTTCTTGTTATATTTTTTGTTTGCTCAAAATGAGTATGATATTCTATTTATTTCACTTGTGTGGGTGATGATTATGAGCTTAGCGATTTTTTCGTCTTGTCTTGTCTTATTAAATAGAAGTATTCATATTTTTCTCCTTTTGATAACAACTTGTGAAAAATACATACTTATGTCATATTTTTGTCTCTATGACGACAATGAAATGGCTTCTAAAAATATCATTGCTGACTTGACAAAGGGTGAAAAGTTGAATGACACCAGTTATGATATTTGACATAAGAAGATGCAGTTTTTGCTAAATGAGCAAGAACTTATGGAACATCTCACCAAAGCTATGACTAAACCACCTGAGGGGTAGACGGCGCAACATCATCGGGATAATAAAGTATATGAGGCATGGACCAAACGGGAACGTAGTGCGTGCTTCATTCTGTTGAGCTGCATGCACAATGACCTCATTGGTGCATATGAACATTGTACCACTGCTAAGAAAATATGGGACCGGCTTTATTTTAACATTTGGGGCACTTCTACTACTCGACTTCGCAGTTCGGTTTTGAAGTTTGAGACTTTTAAAATGGACCCCAAGCACTCGATGAAAGAGCACTTGAGTATCATGTCTTCCATGATTAGGGAATTGGCAAGTGGTGGTAATGTACTCTTTGACGAGCAGCAAGTGCTACCTGCTATTCGTTCCCTGCCTGACTCATGGATTAACAAGTGCTAGCTGCCTGTCTGTCGCTCATTAACGACTATTTACCAAAAAGGTAGTTGGAATAGGGGTTCAGTTGGGGACCCACAATGAGAGTATCAAGAACTTTGCTCGCATATCTCGCCATGTGGAGCTTGAGGTAGAGCGCGAGGAAGCGACCCGTGCTACAACTCTTGTTGCTAATGCGGAAAAACGCAATGGAAATTGGTCCAAGAGTAACAACAAGGGCAAGTTGGCAAGTTCTAGATCACAGGGTGCTAAATAAGGAAAAGTGGCGGGCGAGCGTGGTGGAAAGAAAGATAAGATGAAGATCTAGTATTATAAGTGCCAAAAGATGGGTCACTTAGCTCATGAGTGCACCGAGACGAAGAAGGTATCTATTTCTAGTTCTTCGAGCATTATTTGTATATGCTCTCATGTACTTATTGCTAATACCTCTCATATGTGGATTATAGATTCAAGAGCAACAAATCATGTGACGAGGGATCGAGGAGGCTTTGTAGATTATAGAAGGGTTCCACCAGGTTCCCGAAGAATCTACATGGGCAATGGCACTGTGGAGGAAGCCTTGGGAGTAGGATGCTATCAACTTCCATTGCATGGTGGGCAGTCCTTATTGTTGCATGACGTATTGTATACGCCAGAAGTGCAGCATAACATGATTTTTGTCTTATTTTTAGTTAGTCTTGGATATCATATTAATTTTTTGAATGATGGTGTAGACATTTCACTTATGTAATAACTTGATGGTACTTTGATTGGACATAGAAACTTATGTAATGATTTCTATGTTTTGGATTTATGCAATTCTATTTCTTCATCTTCTGTTGCTCGTGCTGATGTTGATGTGAATTTTGACAATGATAAGGATGTTGGTGTTGATTCTATTATATGACATGCTAGACTTGGTCACATTGGGCAAGACAGGATGACTATTAGCTAGAGAAGGCCTTTTAGGCCCACTCACTAAGGTCAAATTGCCTACATGTGAGGCTTGTTTAGTAGGAAAGGCATGCAGGAAGCTTTTTGGTAAGGCTATAAGAGCAACTCATCCATTTGAGTTAGTCCACTCGGACATTTGTGGTCATAGGGTGTCAAAACACATAATGGTGCTTCATATTTTCTCTTATTCATTGATGTCTATACACGCTTCAGTTATGTGTATCTGTTAGCTCACCGCCATGAGGCTTTTTATTGTTTCAAACTTTTCTTGCAAAGGTTCAGAATCAGAAAGAAAAGAACTTAAAAGTTCTTAGAACCCATCATGGACATAAGTATTTGTCATCTCAATTTAATGAATGTTATGAGAAAAAGGGAATTGTTAGGCAAGTTACTACTTCTTATACTCCACAACAAAATGGTGTGGCGGAAAGAAGGAATCGAACCTTGCTTGATATTGTTCGTTCGATGATGGCGCAAGTCAACCTCCCAATATATTTTTGGGGGGGGATGCTCTGTGGACGGCGGCCTACATCCTTAATGGACTGCCTTCTCAGTCGGTTTCTTCCTCTCCATATGAGTTGTGGACGGGACATAAACCTAATCTCAATCACTTGTACCCTTGGGGTACTGCAGGATATGTTCACAATGTTTCCCATAGGTTAGGAAAATTGGGTCCTAAAGCTAGAAAGTTATCTTTATAAGATATTACGATAGCTCGAAAGGGTATGTGATGTATGGTAAACATCAAGATGGTGGAGGCATGACTAAGATTGAATCTCGCGATATTGACTTCCTCGAGAAGAATTCTCTACTTTAAGAGACAATGAAAAGAGTTTGGACCTCTATGAGATAGAGGAAAGTGAGACTGCATTATCATCCTCAAGCGAAGAAGGGGAATTAGTTTCTCATCCTAAGGTCGTTGAGGATAATAGAGATATTTCACAATCAAGTGAAAGTGCACTGAATAGTAGGAGTGTGCCTGTCGATGATGGCATACCAAGTACTAGTGAGACTCAAGTGACAAAAAATGCATGTGAAAAGGTTCCTCGTCGTCTATTTGAGATTGAGGGGATTGAAGCTCTTATGTGTGTACATGTTGTTGTTAATGAAGATGAGCCTGCTTCTATTTGGGATGCAAGTGGGTTCTAAAGGTCAAACGCAAGGCTGACGGATCGATTGACAAGTATAAGGCGTATTTAGTTGTAAAAGGCAATACTCAAATGGAAGGGATAAATTATGGAGATACTATTTCCCCGTTAGTGAGATTCTAATTATATGGGCAAGTGGGAGATGTTGGGATTAAATATTATATGGCGTCCACATGTCATGGATGACATGACGACATATTAGAAATTTTAATATTTATTATTTGAATTCTAATTATTATCCTAACTGATTATCGAGATTTGAGTTAGGAATCAAATCTGATTTTTCCTATAAAGTCTGACAAAGTCACGGACGTAAAATGTACATGATGAAAAACATATATCTCTGCTCTCTCTTCTCCAATCTATCTTTAGAGGAATCACCTACCCCCTCTGAGTTTTGTGAACATGGAGACACTTGGAGTAACTCTAGTAGCCAATCGGTCGAACCCTGA
Source organism: Drosera spatulata (assembly GCA_035668315.1). Taxonomy (NCBI): domain Eukaryota; kingdom Viridiplantae; phylum Streptophyta; class Magnoliopsida; order Caryophyllales; family Droseraceae; genus Drosera; species Drosera spatulata. The sequence goes on along the minus strand of JAOVYX010001979.1, from coordinate 32,534 downwards.
TGTGTGTCAAAACGCACATGTTTTTATAACTTTATAACCTGCGTTTTGTTTGAGTTTTGTGTCTTTTTATTTAGAATTAGTTTACTTTTATTTTTAGACTTGGATATTGTCGTAGTTTTGTGTTTTGTGTGCAGAATGACGATAGAAGGATGGATTCTGTGCAAAACTGAAGTTTAGAGTTGATTGATGTGTATTAGAAGTGCTAAAAGAGGTTCTGTATCAAGTTGGAATCCAAACCGATGATTCTCCATCATGTTTGCACGAGGTGTAGGTGACACAATCATGTCCCATTGTGGCATACCACACTTAAACAGGTGTTCAGCCATCAGAGACACGGCCATGTCGCACTGTGACACAGTCGTGTCACATTAGTTTAGCAACTTCAGTTTTGAGGACACACGGCTGTGCCAAAGCCAAAAACGGCAGTGTTGCACGATGGTCACTTGCAGAATTATGCGTGACACGGTTATGCGTCAGTATGACACAGTCGTGTCACGCTGAATTCCAGAAGCTCATTGAATCATAAATGTCGATTTTAGGTCTTGATTATGCATCCCCAAGTTTATATAAATATCAGACATCCTCTTTCACTTCTAGAGAGTTTCTTCGACGCAGAAACGCTACCGCCACGCGGTGAGAACAAGGGAAACCTAGCCAATCAAGAGAATAAATCCGTCCAAGCAAGGAGATCATCACTGAATTGATCGACGCGCTAAGGTGACGATCAAGATTCTTCATCAAAGGATTGATATTCATCAATAACGATCTTTGTAGATCAAAATTAGGAGAGAAACATCTATAACCTCTTTATATTGATCTTGTCTTCATGAATATTGGTCTCATAGTTGTTGTTATTCAACCAATTATTGGATCTATGGATTGTGTTTGTTATATTGCCTTTGGACAGATTTTCTCAGCTATGTATCGCGAGTAATTTCATTGTAGAGTGACGATGTAGACGTGTTTGTAGTGGATTTCTGAGCTGGGACATGATCATAATATTTCTTGGTTATGATTTAATGTTTGTTTCATAGATGAATTAATTGACCTAAATTGCAATCATATGATTTAGAATAGGTCATTCTAAGTTGTATAATCAAGGTTTTATGCATTTATCATTCTCTTTTGACAAAATATGGTAGCAAATTAAAAGTTATATCATTCTCTTTTGTGTAACTTTGAGTATTCATTCCAATTGAGCTTATTCTCACTAGTCATTCTCTTTTGCTAGTTTATATGGAATGTTGAGTTAGGCGATTAGACAATATTAGCTAAGTTAGGTTCATTCTCTTTTGGCCTAGCTAACTAATGTTAAGATTAGCTCATTTGCATATGAGTTAACATTATCGGCAATAACGTTAATTAAATTTCACTTCGTTACAACATTCACAAACATGATTAAGTAAGGAAAAAAATACGATCGATGAAGAAATCCAACCTAAACACTATACATTAGTCACGCTACCCTTTTTCCATCTTTAAGAACTTGTTTATCTTTGTTGTTTAGTTTAGTTTAAAACATCAACCTCAAAACCCCCTCTTTCTTGTTTAGAATCACTTTTACTACATTTGTAAACCTATTCCTTGTGAGATCGATCTTGACTTACCGCTACTGTATTAATTTAATATCTTACTATTGTGTGGCATAGTTACGATATAATTTGCACACCTTACGAAGGACGTGTCAAATTTTGGCATCGTTGCCGAGGAAAGGATCCTTTATTAATATCTGATTGTGATTCTTTTTTCTTTTCTTTTCTTTTCTTTTCTATATTTTTTAGCAGTTTTTCTGACTTTCTGGCTAGTGTATGAACTTGTGAAGCGGACGTGTCACAAAATCAACCGTGAAGGAGAAAGTAACGGAGATTGAGCACAGCTTAGAAAGCCCAAGACAATCTTCTAAATTTTTTAAGAAACCGCGATGAGAACGTTCCAACTTCGATTTCTGCAAGGGCTGAAAATCAGAATAATATGAATAATGTCCAGAATAATGTTGAACCTGAACGTACCCTTAGGCAAATGTCTGAGTACAACGCCAATAATAACTCACCTTTGTGTATTATTTTTCCAGATGTGGGTGCGAATTTTAAGTTAAATTCTGATTTCTTATAAAAACTGCCTGTATTTAATGGTAGATCAGGAGAATGCCCTCATTGTTATCTTCAGGAATTTAGGATAGTTTGAGAAAATATGAAACCCGAAGGGTTTAACAATGAGGTGACGTAGTTGAGAGCGTTCACCTTTTCATTAAACGAACAAGCAAAGAACTGGTTGTTTGACTTGTCTCCTAATACAATAACAGCTTGGGAACAAATGCAAAGGGCTTTTCTTAATAGGTACTTCCAATATCAAGAATTACTTATATCCAAACACAAATCAGTAGCATCCAACAGAAACCAAAGGAGACTTTTCATGAATATTGATAACGTTTAAAACGTTTAGTTGCCAGTTGTCCGAATCACCAATTTCCTGAGAACCTCCTAATTCAATACTTTTATGACGGAATGTCCTATTATGATAAGCAATTAGTTGATGGAAAGAGAAATAGTAAGTCGAGTCCACTAGTCCAAGGAATGGATCTGGGTCTGGAGGGTACCAAAAAAATACGTTGTTTCGCACAAAGCCGCGGTCTTTGAAAAATCTATCTTGTATCCGGAACTGCGCGAGCCCGACATCATTCTTTTCAAAATTACCCTTGTAATACAAAGGGTGAGGCTGAGACTTTAAATAACGCTCTTCTCCAACAGCTGCTCGAGAACTATTTGAGAAAATAGCTGCTCGATCACATAATCAATTACCTCCCGATGACATTTCGAGACATGTTCATGAGCTGTCTCATTATAATGACACAAATTTGTCTGAGATAAAAAGTATGTTAGCCAAGGTTTTGGCTCAAAACAATCAAGATTTACCACCGCAAGCTAAGGCTTGTGGTATCTGTTTGGTTCCTGGACACGCAACTGACCAATGTCCAATCTTATTCGAGCAAAAACAAGCTCACGCTGTAGGGAACTTCCCAGGTCCTCTAACAACTATGAACAATCAAGGTTATATGCAAAATTCTAATAATCAAAGATGGAATAACTATCAACCCCAGTACCAAAAGCCGACTCCATCAGGATTTTACAATGTGAAACCTCAACAATTCCCACCACAGTAGCAGGCTTCACAAGCAACACCAGGTTCTTCACCCTCGTTAGAAGAGCTTGTCCGAGCAATGGCCAACAGCACAATACAATTCCAAAATAGTACATCATCAAGCATTAAAAATTTGGAAACACAAGTTGGTCAATTAGTCACCGAGCTAGGACAAGTGGAAGCTCAATTAACAAATGGACTTCCATCTCAACCGGTGAATCCTCGCGAGAATGCGAGTGTAATCACTCTAAGAAGTGGAAGGGAAATTTCGGACATTGTCCCAGTAAAGAAGAATCAAATAGAATAAGAATTGGAAGTTTTTTCTCCTCCTAAGGAGAAACATGTCGAATCAAAGTCTCAGTCCCAAGAGTTGTCTCAAAAATCAAGGCAGCAACAGTAGAACCAAGAGAATATAGACCAATTGCATCTTTTCCTAGCCGATTGGCTAAGTATAAGAAATATGAGGCTAAGAAGAATATTTTCGAAACCTTCCGCAAAGTTGAGGTTAACATTCCTTTCCTTGATGTAATTAAGCAAATACCACGCTATGCTAAGTTCCTCTAAAAACTATGCACAAACAATAGGCGTTTAAAAGGAGATAAAAGGATCACATTGGGAGAAAACGTTTCTTCTATTCTGCAAAAGAAACTCCCACAAAAAAAAAAGGGATCCTGGAATGTTTACAATCCCATGTACAATCGGGAACTCAAAGATTCCAGGCTGTATGCTAGATCTTAGTGCATCAATAAATGTGATGCCATTGGCAATTTACAATGCACTAAATCTAGGTCCGCTTAAAACAACCAATATTGTGATACAACTAGCGGACAGATCGATAGCTCGCCCGAAAGGCCTCGTGGAAGACGTGTCGATTAAAGCCAACGTGCTAATATTTCCAACAGATTTCTATGTCCCTCGGATGGAGGAAGGAACACGCTCGTCTGCTCCCATTCTTTTAGGATGATCGTTTTTAAAGACCGCATGTGCAAGGATTGATATGCATGATGGCACACTATCAATGGAATTTGATGGTAAAATCATTAAATTCAACGTTTATGAAGTGATGAAATATCCATCAGTTAACGTTGCTTCTATTTGTGCTATCGACACCTTTGAAGAATTGACCGAAGAACTCTTTAATCTAAACAATGACGAATTCTTGCAAGCATTAGGAGCCATGGAAAGAGATTTTTATGGCACGCCTAATGAAGAAGAGAGTTTCTTTGAAGAAACACTAGGTGATTTGGAGAAGGAGATTTATGAAATTTTTTAGTACCATTTTAAGCCAAATAGTTTGATGTTACCCTAAACTTATGAGATATTGAAGCCATCAGTTATAACTCCACCTTCTCTTGAGCTGAAGGGCCTTCCCATGCACCTAAAATATGCGTATTTAGGTGAGGGGGAAACTTTATCAGTCATAATATCAAATGAGCTCAAGAAGGAACAAAAAAAACTACTAGATGTTCTGAGAGAGTTTAAAACTGCAATAGGTTGGACACAAAGACGTCTTAACCTATATGCATAGAATTCTCCTTGAAGATACATCAAAACCATCAAGGGAGACACAAAGACATCTTAACCCTCCAATGATGGAAGTAGTAAAAAAGAAGAACCTTAAAACTGCTTGGCACATATCACTAATTCAGAATGGATAAGTCTTGTGCATGTGGTACCGAAGAAGGGAGGAATGACCATCGTTACTACCCCTGAGGGTGGTATGTTGGCAACAAGGGTTCAAACGAGATAGAGGATGTGCATTGATTATCGAAAATTGAATGCTTCCTCCGAGGAAAGATCATTTCCATTTACCATTTATGGACCAAATGCTTGAGCGCCTAGCAGGCCGCTCGCATTACTGCTTTCTCGAAGGATATTCAGGATATAACCAGATTACAATAGTCCCAGACGATCAGAGCAAAACGGCATTTACATCTCATTTCGGCACATTCGCCTATAAGAGAATGCCACTGGGGTTATGTAATGCACCAGTAACTTTCAACCCATGTATAATGTCAATTTTCTCAGAATATATTGAGAACATAATCGAAGTGTTTATGGACGATTTCACCGTTATAGTGATTCGTTTGAACAATGCTTAAGTCACTTGCAACTAGTACTAGCTCGTTGTGTGGAATCAAACCTTGTGTTTAATTACGAGAAATGCCATTTCATGGTACAACACGGTGTGGTGCTAGGTCACGCAGTCTCCAGGGACTTGAAGTTGATTTTTCCAAGGTTTAAGTAATAAGAGATTTACCAACCCCAACGGCAGTAAAGGAAGTTCGAGCATTTCTTAGACATACGGGTTTTTACCGCCGATTCATCAAGAATTTTTCGAAGATTGCACAACCATTGTGCAACTTACTGCATAAAGATACGGTCTTCGATTTTGATGAACAGTGTCTCAAAGCATTAGAACTTTTGAAGAAGAAGCTAATTTCGACCCCCATACTGCAACCGCCAAATTGGAATCTTCCATTCAAATTGATGTGCGACGCAAGTGACGTTACAGTCGGTGCGGTATTACGACAACGAGTAGGACGTGTTCTACACGTTATATATTATGCCTCTCGCATGGTGGATAAGGCACAATGCAGATACACTACGACAGAAAAAGAATTATATACGATAGTGTTTACATTGAACAAATTTAGGTCATACCTATTAGGGACAAAAGTCATAGTATATACGGATAACGCTGTAATAAAGTACCTACTTTGTAAGAAGGAGACGACACCTCGTCTTCTAAGATGGATTCTCTTGTTACTAGCAAATCGAAGCGAAGGACAAAAAGGGAGTTGAAAATTTAGTGGCTGATCATCTCAGCCGGATTCAAAGAGAAGCAGAGAGTGTTCCGTTATCAAACTTGTTTCCCGACGATCATTTAATGAAGATGCATGGAGGAATTCCGTGGTATGCTGATATGGTGACTTATCTTGTCACAAATGATCTTCTAGGTGCCGGGGAATCGGGAACGAGTGTCAACTCAACCAAAATTAACTTGATAATTTTCTATTCTAGGTTTAAAAAAAATTATTGTAAGGACTTAAATTTTTTATTAATCATTTCTTGAAATCAAAAGAAGTTTATATGAATTTTTATGAACTTAAGATGTGGTAGGGTAACTGGATATGATATTAGAAAATTAATCTAAAATTTCGAATCTCCTCAAATAAGAAGTTCTACTCCTTTTTCAGGTTCTATACCTTCAATATCTTCTCCACTCGTTCAAACAGAAAGGATTTTCACTCCTATTATTTTCGAAAATCTTGAAATGGCAGAAAACAATCAACACAATGCAAATAATGCTGCGTAAAATTTAAATCGAACTCTTCCGTAGTTATCTGCTCCCATAATAGAGGAAGAGCCTCTTTGCATAAACTTACCAAATCTGAATGTGCCATTCAAACTAAATTCAGGCCTTCTGAACAAACTCCCTGTATTTAACGGTCTAACTGGTGAAGACCTGCATAGACATTTGAAGTAGTTACATGTAATCTGCAAGTCGACCAAACCTGAAGGTATAACAGTTGACGTAATGAAACTGTTCGCATTTCCTTTCACCTTACAACGTTATGCAAAAGACTGGCTATATGAACGGCCATCTTTATCAATTAATACCTGGACAGAAATGCAGAATGCTTTTCTCGATAAATATTTTCTATCAAGCCGAACAACTAATCTATAGAAAGAAATTTTCGGGATTAGACAAAAGGTAGGGGAAAACCTTCGTGAATATTGGGAGCGTTTCAAACGCTTATGTGCAAGTTGTCCACACCATTCGATAGCAGAAAACCTCCTAATTCTACATTTCTATGAAGGGTTGCTACGCAAAGAATGCCACCGAATAAATGCTTCAAGTGGCTACGCCCTAACCAACAAAACTCCTGCTGAAGCAAGGAGATTGATAGAAATACCTGCCCAAAGTTCTCAAGATTTCAGCCCAAGGGCTTATGCTGATCGAGAGGCAGCTGGAAGCTCGACAACAGATAAAAAGGTTGTTGCACTTACTGATTTGGTTGCTAAACTAGTAACCAACACCACTCAATCATAGCTTCAACAAGTGAAGGCGTGTGAATTCTGTCAAAGTATAACCCATAAAAGGGATGCTTGTCCTTCCTTACTAGAAGATGTAAATGCTATCAATTTTCAAGGACAAAGGACAGCACCGTGGAATAATATGCCTGATCTACCTTGGAGGAACCATCCAAACTTCAGATGGGGAACAAAAAACAATGCCCAGAATGTTCCCCAACAACCAAAATTTCCTCCAGGATTTGGTCAGGGACAGCAGCAACAATAACAGTACTTCAATACTTATAACAATAATCAAGGATCATCAAGTGGAATGTCACTTGAAGAGATGGTCAAGCAAATGGCTATAACACAAATGCAAATGCAAAAGGATGCTCAGGAGACAAAGACTGACATTCAGAGCATCCAAAGTCAAATAAGCCAATAAACTTCTGATATGAGCCAATTGAAGGCTCAGATGAACAACAAACTCCCTTCTCAGCCTATAAATCCCAGAGAAAAAGCAAATACAATAACTCTGAGAAGTGAAAAAGAGTTAACAGGAATTTATGAGAATCCTCATGAAGTTGAAGCTGAACTGGAAGTTCATAAAGATAAGGATGGGGGGGGGGGTAACTAAAGTTCCTCAAATCCCTAAACAACAAGAAAAAACAAGAATTATTTCTAATGCTCCTTTTCCTCACCGTTTGAGTAAGGATAAGAAAGTAGAGGTAGAAAATGACATATTTGAGCTTTTTAAGAAAGTCGAAGTAAATATTCCTTTGTTGGAAGCAATCAAACAAGTTCCAAGATATGCTAAATTCTTAAAGGAACTTTGCACCAACAAACGAAAATTACAGGATAAACGAGTCATGATAAGCGAAAATGTTTCAGTTGTTTTACAGAAGAGATTACCACAAAAACAAAAGGACCCTGGAATATTTACTATACCATGCACAATAGGAAGTGTGCAAATTATAGGTTGTGTGATTGATCTTGGAGCTTCCATTAATGTGATGCCCTTATCAATTTTTCAATCATTGAACTTAGGACCTTTACAACCAACTGGGGTTGTAATTCAACTTGCTGATAGGTCCGTGACACATCCTGTTGGAGTGGTAGAAGATGTCCTTGTTAAAGTTAATGATCTTATCTTTCCTACAGACTTTGACATCATTAAGACTGAAGATAGTCAAAATCATTCAACTCATGCACCTATTTCATTAGAGAGACCATTCCTACAGACAGCTAACACTGAAATAAATGTTAACACTGGAAAGGTGTCTACGGAATTTGATGGAGAGATGATTGAATTTAATATTTATGAGGCTATGACACATCCAAGCGATCAAGTATTTGTTGTATGTTCGGTTAGCACCTCGATGTTCCTTGAAGAAGAATTGTTTGATGCAGATGAGTTGACCTTTATGAGAACCATCAAGAAAATGGAAATCGATCAAGAATTTGATGAAAGCAACTATGATCATGACTTATCTTTCCTTGACGATCATTACAAGGGCAAGAACATGTCAAAATGCTTGAATTGCCACAAGATCATGAAAAGATCAAGCCATCAATTGAAACACCACCAACATTAGAGCTAAAACCATTGTCAGCTCAGTTGAAATATGCTTATCTGAGTGACGATAACAGTTACCGATTATTATTTCAAGTCAATTGACAGATGAGAAAGAGAAAGCTCTGGTAGAAGCACTAAAAAGGCACAAAATGGCTCTTAGATGGACCTTTCTGACATCAAAAGAATTAGTCCTGCTACTTGCATGCACAGAATTTTATTAGAGGACAATTCCAAACCATCCAGAGAACCTCAAAGGAGATTGAATCCTCCTATGATGGGTGGGGAAAAATGAAATTTAGAAATTACTCGATGCTGAAGTAATTTATCCAATCATGGACAGCCGATGGGTAAGTCTGATACACGTTGTGCCTAGGAAGTCAGGCTTAACGGTTGTTGAGAAGGACAACGGAGAAACTATTGCAACAAGAGTACAAAGTGGCTGGAGAGATTACCGCAAATCAAATGCCACCACGAGAAATGATCATTTTCCGTTACCTTTTATGGACCAAATGCTAGAAATGTTAGCAGGCCGTTCTCATTACTGTTTCCTAGACGGTTATTCAGGGTATAGCCAAATTGTGATAGCCCCTGAAGAACAAGAGAAAACAACATTTACTTGTCCCTTTGGAACCTATGCTTACAGGCATATGCCCTTTGGCTTATGAAATGCACCTATAACGTTTCAGAGGTGTGTAATCTTCATGGATGATTTTTAAGTCTATGGAAATTCTTTTGACCATTGCCTGATAAATCTAGAAAAAGTTCTGAAAAGATGTGTAGAAACGAACCTCGTTCTAAACTACGAAAAATGCCATTTTATGGTGGAAAGAGGTTTAGTTTTGGGACACGTTGTCTCCACGAAGGGATTAGAAGTGCACAAGGCCAAAGTTGAAGTTATCAAATCTCTACCTTATCCCTCAAGGGTTCGAAAAATACGTTCATTCCTTGGACACACAAGTTTCTACAGGCAGTTTATTAAAGCTTTTTCCAAGATTGAAGATCCCCTGAATAAACTATTGAAGAAAGGTATTGAATTTACATTCACTGAGGAATGTAAAGAATCTTTCGAGATACTCAAAGATAAATTGATTTCAACTCCTATCATTCAACCTGCGGATTGGAATTATCTGTTTGAGATCATGTGAGATGTGAGTGACCGAGCCGTAGGTGCTGTGCTTGGATAGAAAGTGGATAAGGTTCCACATGAAATTTATTATGCATCAAAAACCCTTGATGAAGCTCAAGTCAAGTACACGACTACTGAAAAGAGCTTTATTCAATTATTTTTGTCCTTGAAAAATTCTGTTCCTGTTTATTAAGGGCTAACGTAATTGTGTTCTCTGACCATGCTGTATTAAAATATCTTCTGAAGAAGAAGAAATCAAAACTGAGATTATTGAGATGGATTCTTCTCCTTCAGGAGTTTGATATTGAAATCAGAGACAAGAAGGGTGCAGAAAATCATGTCGCTGATCACTTATCAAGGAATCAGGATGAGTCAATAAGAATATCAGAATCATTTCCTGATGAGCATTTATATCATCTTCACGGTTATGTACCTTGGTATACTGACCTTGTAAATTTTCTGATAACCGGAAAATTACCGAGTGGTCTTCCAAGACATCAAAAAGAGAAGATTAAAAGTGATGCAAAATACTACTCGTGGGAAGATCCAATTCTGCTTAAATTCTATGTAGATGGTGTGATAAGAAGATGCATTCCTGATCACAAGATTAAGTCGGTGCTGAATCACTGTCACTCCTATGATTGTGAAGGACATTTTGGAGTGAGAAGAACAGCTCACAAGATTTTGTCTTGTGGATTTTTTTTAGTCATCTTTAAACAAAGATGTCTATAAATATGTAAAGAGCTTTGAACAATGTCAAAAAACTGGCAATATATCAAAGAAAAATGTGACGTCTCAAAAATATGTGATGTCATGTGAAATTTTTGACATTTTGGGTATAGACTTTATGGGACCATTTTCAAACTCTACAGGTCATTCATATATATTGCTAACTGTTGATTATGTCTCGAAATGGGTAGAGGCCATACCCACACGAATTGATAATGCCAAGGTGGTGATCGAGTTTGTTAGAAACTTTATTTTTAACAGATTTGGCAACAAGGTTATGGACGCCTTATTTAAGAAATATCACGTCAATCACAGGATCTCAACAGCCTATCATCCACAGACGAGCGGACAAGCTGAATTCTCCAATCGTGAAATCAAGAGAATCCTGGAGAAAATTGTCAATTCGAAGAGGAAGGATTGGAGTGATAAGCTTAGTGACGCTCTTTGTGCATATCGTACTGCATACAAGACTCCAATTGGAATGTTTCCGTACAGAATGGTGTATGGAAAAGCAGATGATGGAAAAGCATGTCACCTGTCGGTGGAAATTGAACATAAGACATGGTGGATAATTAAAGAGCTTAATTTGAAACATGGAGACTGTGTGAATATGAGAAAGCTCCAAATCTCGGAACTAGACGAGATTCGTCGTGATACATATGAAAATGCCACCTTATACAAAGAAAAATTTAGCAGATTGTATGTCGAAAAAATTTCACGGAAAAACTTTAAGGAAAAAGATAAAGTCTTACTTTACCACTCTCGCTTAAGGTTATTTTTTGGGAAATTAAAATCGAGATGGGAAGGACCGTTCATTATCAGAAAGGTCTTTAATCATGCAGTGGTTGAAATTTAAAGCGACGACACGTCGAAATTTTTTTAAAGTAAACGGTCACCAATTGAAACGTTACTTCGAACATAAAGATTCGACATGGCTTGATGAAATTCCCTTGGAAGGGGTAAACCGCGTTTCAAAGGCGCTTCTTGGGAGGCAACCCAATGTTTAAGTTTCTTTTGAAATTCGTATTTATTTCAATCTATTTCTGACGATAGTAAAAATCTTAAACTGATATACGGCGTTAAACTCTACTAATCGGTGATACGATTACTTTTAAAATTGACTTTGGAAGAGAAAACGAATGACTAAAAGGCATTTTAAATCGTTCTTGAAGGAAATAAGATGAGAAAAAAATCGTCCAAGCTGAAATATAATGGTCGCGGGCGAGACAAGAAGCGTCGCGGGCGCCACTGAAGGGGTCGCGGGAGTGACTAGATCTTGTCGCGGGCGTGATTGGATCCTATCACGGCCGCGACAAAGCTGAACATGGATATAAACAGGCCTGCAGTCTCATTTCTCATTTCTCATTCAACCCCGGATCGTTTTCCTCACATATCCTCCTCCCAAATACACAATCAACTCATGTGATCAAGTATTCCACACGTTCGTATCGATAAGGGGAATCTGTTGATTGTACGCACGCATCTTGAAACATCTCAGATTGTGCGTAATTTGAGGTTTTTTGTTGGGAAAACCTAGGTATGAATCCACAATTTCAACTCCAAATTCAACAATCTTATAGTCTAAATTGATCTACTCATTGTGTAGAATATGAATTCATAGTTAGATTATTGAATTTCACCCTGAATTTGACAAGATTCATGTCAGTTTGTGTAGGGGTTTATCCAAAAATGCCTCGTTCCAAACATCCATCATTTCGATCGGGCGAGAGCACTTCATCTCCAGCTAAGCGCATCTTCTCCCATATACGCATGACGCTATTATTATCCGGATGCATATGAGGATAGTCATGGAGCGACTTCTCGTAGAGCTATCCGCTAGGCCAGATTTCTCCATTCTGATGACTTAGCCACACTCGGCTTATGGACTGAGATCCTGTACGCCAATACACAGCTGGATTGGGATCACACTTTTTTGACTAGATGGCCTACGTATCCATCCCTTGTTCGTGACATTCTGAGTACCTAGACGAGCACTGTTGGCCAATCTCCCGCTGATGATCTGGTGGAGGAGTACGTCTCGTTCCAGCTGTGGAACGAGATGAGACTCCTGAACTTGATAGAGCTCTGTCGTATCTATCATCTACGATCTGGAGGCTACCAGGAGTACTAGAGGGGCTATGTGCCACACTTTGCAGGCTCTATGGCAGAGGCTGATATTGACTGGGGGATACAACCCCCACAACAGCAAGAGTTCCGCTATCAGGAACCCTATTCTACGTATTCTGCACTAGTTCTTGGCTTACACACTGCTGGCTACCAAGAGTAGCCAAAGGGCTGTTCCACAGAAGGAGCTAGGTATCTTCTTTGTGCTACTACACAACCTTGTGTCTCCACAGCAGTATCCGTACCTTATTACCAGATACTTGCTGATGGAGAAGATCGAGTCGGTCGCTGCAGACAGTCCTAGAGCTCCAATTCTCATTGGTGGGTTAGTTATCCCACTAGCTACGCATTTTGGCTATGACATGACATCTGTTCCAGCTAGTTCTGAGCCGACTCGTGGACCCTTCGATATCGATAGTCTGATAAGGATTGGGATGATATCTGTTGATCGGGGTATCTATTATCTTACAGCGAGAGCTGGTGAGGAGCCTCTGTGCCTTCCCCTTCCATCTTTTTCCCTCCGATTATCTGATCGGAGTAATTGGGCCTTTTCACTAGCTGTTGCGAAGGATGATGATCAGGACTCTGAGGGTGACTCAGCCATGGGTGAGCCTCAGTAGCATCCGTCACCCCATTCACCTCAATCTCATTCTCATCATTCTGCTCCAGTTGCACCTGAGCAGATCCCACCTATGGACTGGTACACAGCTTATCAGTCTTTACATTGTGCTGATGTGACTACAAGCTTAGACGCTATGCAGCAGAGTCAGGAAGACTTTTAGCGCCGTATCTTTGATTATTTAGATAGCAGATTTCCACCACTGCCTCCTCCTATGTGATTTTCCTTACCTTGTCAGTCTAGTTTCATGAGCCTGTATTTTTATTTAGGCTACACTTTATTTTAGCTTAGGGAAAGTTGATCATTCCTAGACATTTCATTTATATTTCTGTTTTGAGTTAGTTGTACTTTTTCTTTTCAGAGATGTATGATTCTTTATGTTTTATGCATTCTCGTTCTATTTTTAATTAACTTAGTCCCCTTACTGCCCGTACTTTATGTTTAAACGAACGTAAGTAATGAATTAATTTCCATGTGATCATCACCTTTCATTCCTTCATTACTAATTATGCTTTTATGTATGTTTTCTATTGTCTTCTCTCTTTTATATATATATATATATATATTATGTGTGTGAGAGAGTGAAAGGGACTAATTTTTACTATCAAGTTTTGTTTTTGCAGATGTCCAACACTAACTTGCCAAGTGAAAGAGAAATCAGCGTAGTAAGTGTAGATAGATGGATCGAGGACATAGATGAGTCGATTATTGACGCAAACAACCCCATGGTGGCTCCTATACCTTGCAATTTCAATATCTTAAAGAGTCATATCACTGAGCTTCACGAAAACCAAAAGCTAACGTTGAAGATGCTCCAAGAGATGAAGCTAGCACAGGAGTCCATAGCAGGTGAGGTCAACCATATTCGTACGATCCTCGAGTTTCAAAGCGGGATGGATGGCATGATTCGCGATATATAGAACTGGTTCAGACACTTTGGTTTACCGGGTGCACCTTAGCTAACAGATATTTTTTTTTCCTCTACGCTTTACTTATATTTTTACATTGAGGACAATGTCATGCTTTAGCTTAGGAGAATTTTTAGGGTTAATGAGTTTTATTCATTTACTTAGAATCTTTATTAGAGTTATAAAATTTTTGAAAATGAAAGGAAAAAAAAAACTTGTTTTTCAATCTATGGCTTGAGCAAAGTAAAATGATGATTTATGCCATAACAAATGTTACACTAATACATGTAGTTTGAATATTATCTTTAAGGGAGTCCTCAATCTTTGCTAACACCATTCTAGTATATTCCTATGAGATGATCTTTTTCTTGTGTAGATAGCGCTTAAGTAGTGGCTTGAACCGTAGCTAGACACTTAAAGAGAAAAAAAAAACCTTCACGTTTCCCTTTTATGCCATCTTTTCATTTATCCACCATTTATAGGAGAGCATGGAGTGGTTTTTGAAGAAAATTTTGCATTTTTATTCATTAAACACCCATTTTTTCATGGTAACCCTCATGCTGTTTTTAGTTATTAGAGAACGTTGTAGACCTACTCAGAATAAAAGAAGAAAAAAATTGCAAAGCAATATTTTAAGGTGATTTGTCCCTTACCTCGGTGATCAAAATTACCATTTACTAATAAAAGGGGACATGGTCTTTGATAATATGAGCTTAGCTTAAAAAAAAAAAAAAGATGTATATCCAGTAGGAAATGTAGACCTCCTTTGAGATTTTGGTGGCTTTGGGAATAATCCTATAGAAGGAAACAACGGGGTGAAAAAAAAAAAAGAATTTTGATTTGAGTTTTCGAAGTGTTTTATTCTACTACAACTCGGGAATCTACTTGGTGTGAAGGACCATGAGAGGGAATGATTTGAGGGATAGCTAGATGTGTTGTGAATAGAGATGAAGAGTGGCTTTGTGATGAATATTCCTTCGACATGTGTTTTGTGTTGTTAATTTTAGGCAATCTGATTACTTTGATGCTCGAGTTATAGAATTTTTTAGTCTTGTTGATTTTTCTTCATTTCATATTTCTTTCTTTGTTTTGAGTCTAGACTTTGCTTATAAAGAAATGATGTGTGTTTCAATACACATCAAATTCCCCTAAGCTAAACCTTTGCTTGTCCCTAAACAAAGTCTAGATAAACCATTGCTGAACTATAATCACCCAACAATGAAACGATGTCTAACATTACAACGATACAATCATCTACATCGGTTATTCATAACATGATGATTAGATCACTCATCTTCTTCCGGTACATCGGATGATCTTTGTGTCATAACTTTGTCATGATTTCTCCTATAGTAATCTGTGTAACATTTACACAATGAGCACTTTCTAAGTTTCTTAGGACCGTGCTTTTGTTCAATGCCAAGTTTGATACGTGTTTCCTTCTTGCGACCTTTTGTTTGAGATACAATTGGATCCAAGATCACATCATCCACATCTGCTACATTGTTCGACTCTTGGTAGACCGTATGTCCGTGGTCTTCTAGACTGCCTCCATTTGTTTCATCGGGATCAAGGGCGAACTTGAAAATGCTAATCTTTTCCCTTTCTACTAATTCCAAAGCATAGTTGTAACCCTGTATAGAACAAGATGCTTGCATTGCTAAACCCTGAAACGATCGACATAGATGGTTGTACCTCATTGTCTGTGATAAGGAGTAATCAACCTCATCTTGTGACATATGGATACTCTAACCATTGATCCTATTTCCATATTTTCTCCAACGGTCGAGGATGAGGTACTCGGGAATCTCAGTCTTGTAATTGATATCTAGAAACCGCAACATGTGTCAACAAATCATGCCTGAATGCTCGAACATCAAACAAGTATAGGCGATGACGTCAACCTTCGTATGATGAGCCAATCTATGCGTCCTCCGTTGTACCCGAGGATCAAAGGCGTTAGTCAACTTATACACGTCGACATCTTCAGACGTGGACTCCTTCAGCAACACATACTGATTTGCCTTTTGAAGCTCGATCTGAAATCTATGAAAGATCTCCTTCATGTACACCCTTGCACCGTGAGCTTCTAAAGGTGAATGCAAAATCATAGTATGACTCTTGTAGGTAGTTTCGTAATCTTCCTTCCTTTCTCGAGAATACTGTTTTCCAATGCTTCTTGAGATCTCACAGTAAAATCCTTCATCGTCGTCGAGCTGTTAACGTATTGATCGAAGAATTGATTCATACCTTCGCTCCTCGAAGTGATGCTCATCTCGACAGCAAAAGAACGTTTTTGAGTATGCCGGAATCCATTTTTCCTTCACCATGTACAGAGAATGCAACCATTCATTGACCGTCAACCCATATTCGATCAGCAGCTGTCGCCATAATGCTTCGAACTCCTCAATTGTTAGTGATTTCATCACACAAATATGAAAATCACGTTTAAACATGTCCGGATAACGCGAATAAATATGGTGTAGCTTCTCTGTATATTTCGAACTGATGTGCCAAGAGCACAATGCATGATGAGTGTCTAGAAAAACCCGAGCGATCCCATTGCCCATCGCCCTATCTCGTTCTGTGATGATTGTCTTGGGAGCTTTGTTCTTCATTGCTTCCAACCAAGTACTAAACACCTATTCGTACGTTTCTTCGGTTTCGTCTCTCAAAAGTTCAAAATCGAACAGGATCAAATGATAATGATGATTCACTCCGGTGAATGACGCGAAAGGCATAGAGTACTTGTTCGTTCGATATGTGGTATCGAACGTAACTGTATCTCCAAAACATTTGTAAGCCATCCGAGATTTAGAGTCAACCCAAACCATTATGTCGATTCCGTTCTCCGAGTCGGTCTTATAACGATAGAAAAAGTTGCCCATTTCATTGTCGTTGAGCTTCTTTAAATAATTCACTGCAGCCTGTGCATCCCCGATACTATCATCTCGAA
The DNA here is from genome assembly GCA_035668315.1 of Drosera spatulata. NCBI lineage: Eukaryota > Viridiplantae > Streptophyta > Magnoliopsida > Caryophyllales > Droseraceae > Drosera > Drosera spatulata. The sequence continues at coordinate 15,338 of JAOVYX010001979.1, read as the reverse complement.
CATTTCTCAAATCGTGAAGCTCATTACGGACATCTCTCTCAGAAAACCCGACATTTGTGATGCCTCCGGCCAGTGTCGAAAGCACGTTCATTATTCTGCTCGTCCCGATTCCCGATTCGTCCATAAAAGATATCAAAGATCTCTCAACTAGAGTGATGTTCTCTCTTGTGGACATAAGATTCACTTTGATAGGAGAAACTACATAATGATTATGACCTTCTTCATACCTTGTAACGACCCGAATGTCTTTCGTCGGACGATGGATGACGAGCATTCTCGCTTTACAACCCGTACGTTGTACACGATCTCGTTTTCTGATTTTTTTTCCTTCATCTCTAACTCGCTGTTTTCGATTGATTTCCCCGCCAATCGACAAGTGAACATCTGAGAACATAAATCTTTTGAACGTTTATGTTTTCCACTGGTCTTGATATTCATCTGGAATCCCGTGCTTTTTGCAAAAGCTTTGTAAAAAGCCTCCGTTTCTTATAATGTGTTGAATGTTTTATTTTCAAAGAGCTCTGAATTCTCGTATTCATCGCTTTGGATCGGATCATTGAAAGCCAAGACTTCTTCATTTTCGAATTCGTAATCAAAATGTGACTCCATGAGGAATTTTTTTGAAATTAAAACAAACCGAAAGTATAAATTGAGCACATGAAGAGCAAATTTTCCTTATTTGCGATTTTCAATAGATCGACACGTGGACAAATGTAATTGGTTGAGCATCAATTCCAGATCTGAAACATGTAAAATACTGACGCGCGTGCAGTTTTGATTAGTTAAACCTGTCATCCACTATAAATTTCACCAGATGCATTGACACGTATCATATTTTCACTGATAATTGACTGTCTTTCGTAAAAAAGAATATCGGAAGTATGACTTCCGTAGTAAAAAATACCGAATGAGACCCCATTTTAATTTAAGATTATAATCGTAATTTCATCTATTTTTAACTTTCGAAAAAATTGTAACGATACTCCATTATATTTTACACCGAATATAACAAAAAAACTTTTAATTTTATTTTTTGTATCTTATAAATAAACGACCAAGTATTATTGATTTTACAACCTTTTTCTGACCAACGGATCATCACCCTTGATTAAGTGATTACGAGCATTTGCCAAAGTCCTGATTCCTGAGTAGAGGCCCTACCCCGCCGCCGCCGACTGCCGCTCATCGAACCCTCACACCTCACCTCCACCGCAGCGGAGGAGGTAAATACCACTAACCTTCCATTCCCCATCACGACTCGCATTCTCAACTCTCCGTCTCCGTTCCCGACTCTTACCTCTCCACCAATCCATTTCTCCCTTCCTACAATTAGGGTTTCTGCTCCTGCAATTTTACACGAGTCGGTTTCGGTTCTCTTTATGTTTTGCGATTCGATGTAGTGTATAGTAATTGATGATTGAAAGTAGTTGGGGCTTAGGTTTTGGTGGTGTGTTGTGAGGAGCGGAAACGGTATGGTGAGGTTTTGTGTGTCGCTGTGCTTAGGGTTTGATAATCGAGGTCGGTATTGGTTTTTATGTGTCTCGTTTTCCACATCGTTCGTATCAAGGATAAGAATCACTCGTTTTCTGTTTTTAGGGTTGATTTTAGGGTTTTTTCAGTTTGATGGTTAATGGGATTTTGTAGTCCTCACGTGGTCAGTTATCATACTCTCGCAAGTTATTTCATATTTTTTTTTTCTCACAATTAGAAAGTTATAATCGTAAACACAACATAGAATAGTTGACACTCAACATAACATAGAATATCATCTTTATGAATTTCGGAATAAGTTGTTTACAAAACAATCATCTTTATTCTGACATAACCTTATATTTCACATGAAGAGCAATTACTGACATAGACTAGTGAGTGTAATTTAGCAATGTCCTGTCCTTATATATACTGATAGTAACTGGTATAATGTATAATTGTATCTTTATTGTTTTTTGTTTGCAGGTCCTTCCTCTATTTTATCGCAAGTACGTGCCCAGACTTCGCATTATCAGAATTTGGTTTTATACCGTATTATAACTAGTCACATATGCACTTACACTAATTGTGACACACTTCCCTTCGTGTCTGTACATGCACGTGGTTTTGTGTTTGTAGTTCTGGAATTCAAACAATTTGGTGCTGGAGCTGAGAGTGTTGTTTGAAGTATGTAGTAAGGTGTTAGAGGTGCATATTATGATGTTCGGAGTGGGAGGTCTTGGATGAACAAGAGAGTTTGGGACTGTAATTGTGAGTTTGGGGATGGAACTTGTTTTTTAGTCTGGGGCTGGAAATTGTATTTTGATTTGAGGCTGAAAACTCTGTTCAGTTTGGGGCCAGAACATTTTTTTTTAATGTTGAAATTGGAGGTTTAAATCTATCGTCTTTACTGGTCATCATTCGAAGAGTATTAAGTTATGCAGATCTGCTCCTACCTGAACTGTGTGTTTAGGCTTGGAGTTCATTTGCTTAGATTTTTTTCTTATTTGGAACAGATGCCACTGTTAGTGTAAGGTCCTATGATGAGTATTAAGTAAGTCAAACTTTCGCAAGTTGTCACTTGTCCATCCTTTGTCAATATTGTGCTTCAGGTTTACTGTTATCGTATTTGTATGTGTATGTTGACTAGGGTCTTCGAAGTTCTCATCAGTTTAAGTGTCTTGATGTTTATTTGCTAATATGCAAAGAACCCAAGTACCTTTTTTGTGGTTTACTTTGAGGTTGTTTCATGTCATCTTACCTTCTCTAACTACATTGTGTAATATTTCCTCCCACATTCGCATCGAACTTTTGGTGGTATCTAACTCGGTCCTTATCCCGCTGGTCGTTTTCTGAGCAGTTGAACTATCGACGAGTCACCATGGGATATGCACAGCTTGTGATTGGTCCTGCGGGAAGCGGGAAGTCAACGTACTGTTCTACCTTGTATGAACACTGTGAGACCGTACGAAGGACCATGCATGTCGTGAACCTGGATCCAGCAGCAGAGAGCTTTGACTATCCTGTTGCCATGGATATCAGGGAACTGATCTCATTGGATGATACCATGGAAGAGCTTGGACTTGACCCTAATGGTGGTCTCATTTACCTCGAAGATAACCTCGACGATTGGCTCACTGAGGAACTGGACTACTATGCAGATGATGACTACCTGGTTTTCGACTGCCCTGTCCAGATAGAACTTTTTTCCCATGTCCCTGCCCTGAAGAATTTTGTTGAGAATCTCAAGCGTAAAAACTTCAATGTCTGCGCTGTATACTTGCTTGATTCGCAGTTCATCACTGATGTGACCAAGTTCATCAGTGGGTGCATGACCTCCCTCGCGGCCATGGTCCAGCTCGAAGTGCCCTTTGTCAACATTTTGTCAAAGATGGACCTTGTGAAGAACAAAAAGGATCTTGAAAACTACCTGAACCCGGAGCCTCTTTTTCTGCTGGGCGAGCTGAACCAGTGCATGGCCCCGAAATTTGAGAAGTTGAACAAGGCGTTGATGGACCTGGTGGATGAGTACAGCATGGTGAGCTTCGTGCCTTTAGACTTGAGGAAAGTAAGCAGCATTCAGTATGTCTTGTCGCTGATTGACTATTGTATTCAGTATGGGGAAGATGCTGATGTGAAGGTCAAGGATTTTGACGAGCCGGATGGTGGTGATGATTAGGGGCTCTTTGTGTTGGTGATTGTGGATATCCTGATCGATTGGTCCCGTAAATGATATTTTGAACGAACTGGCTAGTGTTGTAGCTTTTAAACCTTCTCAGGATTGACCGACCTCCTTTTTTTTCAATGCTCTCTTCGGTATGGGTTCTGGTGTAAGGGCCAAGTTTAGATTTGTAATCGTGCTTGTTTTGTAATGGATTCTCACTGCTCTGAGATTCATGTATTTAAAATGAGGAATTAGACTGCAAATGGCTGGAAAAAACTTCTATCCGTTATGTCCTGTGATTCTTCCAGAGTACTCGAAGTGCTGAAGAAAATGTCGACATACATTCCAAACGAAAGTTCTTAATTCTTTCTTCCACATGTACTGTGCCCGGAGTACTGTGAGTATTGCATATTTACTCTCCTTTGGTTATATTCACTTACATTTGGCATGGCGGGAAAAGTGCATAAAATCTACGTGAGCTATCTCATTGTTCACTTAACCACCCTTTAGTTTCATAATATGCACATCACGCCCCTCCGTCTCAGGTAGTACACTGCAACTGTTAGGGAATCCATTAAATTTGACCAAAACAAAGTCAAAATGTACTTTTCCCTCTTTGCATATGATATTTAGACCTAATTTATCCTAATATCTCATCTTCTTCTTTCTTTCTCTTTTGCCTCAATAGGTTTTCTTCAACAAAAGAGCATAAGCTCATCTCAATCAAGCTTAGGCGACGGCGCAGGATGCCCGTTGACCTTCGCTGCATAGTATTGCCAATGCCAAAAAATCCCAACAATCAGAATCGTGCAATCGGACAGAATCACAAAAGGAAGACTGTATTTCAAGTGTGACGAATGTGACTTTTTCTCATGATGTAGGCCAAATGGAGGTTCCAGATCTGTTGAATCATTTTCTAGGAGCCGATGTAGTTGTGATTGCATAAGATTGTACAAAAAAAATGGAGATATTTGAGACAACCCAGGCTTCATGAAGGCCATTGTTGTTGTCATGGTGGTTGTGGTTGTTTTGATCCTTATGATATGATGATTCGTTAACAAATGTTGTTCTTGTTGTTATTATTAAATGTAGTCGTTGCTGCTGTTATGCACAATTGTACTTTTTCTTAATGTTATCAATGAAAGAAGATTGATGTCTTTTATTTGGTGCAAGATCAGTTTTTGTGGTTCTCCATACACATGAAATGAACACCAGGTTCAAATACATACATATTAGTACACCAGGTTCAATGAAATTTTGAGACAAATACCAAGATCACAACTCAAATAAATCTTCATTCAACATGATCAAAGTCTGACAGGTTGAAATACCTACATAACAGTACACCAGGTTCGAAGTGATACAGCATCATCATACATCATACATAGATCATACAACATCATCATTTTAAGTCATTCAACACATTTTAGTACATCATTACAAAGACATCTGTAAAAGTCATTCGACATCATATGAAGACATCAAAGTCTGATACTCAAAGCTTAGACAACATCATTCCGATGCAAAATAGTCTCGACAACATCATTCAAATGCAAAATAGTCTTGACAACATCATTCAGGTTGCTAAATGTATTATCCCATAAGGACATCCCCAAATAAGATTCACCAGATGGTCTTCCACCTCTTGCATTGGCTGTTGTTGTTGCATCAGATGTTCCAGATGTGGTTGTTGCCGTTGTTGTGGCTGTGGCTATTGCATTTGATCTATTTTCAATTACAGTAGCTGTGGCTGTTGCATTTGATCCTGATCTTCCTCTCACTCTTCCTACTATCAATCCACTTGATGAAGATGTGCTTCTTCTATATCTTGGAGGTCTGACATTGCTTGGTTGTTTGACATTGTTTGGAGGTCTAACATTGCTTGGTGGTCTCACATTGGAAGTAGAAGCTCCTTGTTTATTTTGTTCTGAGTTAAACTGTCAAGCACATGATTACATTTTTTACTCTAAATACAGAATGTAGTTTTTGATAACAGCCCTAGGATAAATATGAAAGAAAAAGGTGCATACAAGCAAAGGGTTCCTGATTATAACTGCATATTTTGATTTGAACCACTTGATTGTGTATTCTCTGTTCCATTTGATGAAGCCATATACTTAGATAATGGATCAATAGGATTTTTACAAGTCCTTACATTATGACCAGTCTTGAGGCATCTTTGACATGTCATAGAAGCACCTGACCTACTTGCTTTTGTCCTACTCTTCCTTGGTTCATCTACAGCCCTTCTCCTCTCTTTTTTTGGCCTTCCAATAGGAACACTCACAGTAGGGGGTAGGATATTAGGCAATCCAGAAGATGCCTAGTTAGGTGGACTAGGAACAGGACTTATGTTGTAGCTATACACTCTAAGATATGTCTGCTTTTGCATAATAATTTTACATAATCTTAGCAAATATAAAATAACAAATAGCATGGATAAAGGAAAATAAAGGGAATGAATTAACAATAACAGATGTAGTTAGGAGTTTATCAAATAGCATGGATGAACATAGTTCACAAATTGGCCCCTATCAAGCTGCAAACAGCTAATAGCATGCTTGCAAGGGACTCCACTTAATTCCAACATCCTGGAAGTGTATGTCTTGTTACCATCATGCACTCATAATGTTGGCCAAACTCTTCTACTTCCCACTGAAAATTCCCTGCAAAACTAGAAAAACAATTTCTTGTATTTTTTATTTTTTTATTTTTGTCTTCTCAATCCTTCTCCAGATGTGGGGGGATATGTCGCCCCCATACCTCAGCATCCTATTTTTTAATTTTTTTTTCATTTGAATTCTCTTCATGGACTTCCTTCTTATCCACTCCAGCATACTAATGATAGGTTTATGTATGAGTTGAATGATTCACTCAAATTTTTTGACAAACACAGCACAAGTTGCCCATATGGAGAAGTGAGAACTGGCCCATTGTTTTGCGCGGATCTTGGATGAACCAATCAAAAGAATTTTCTTTTCCAAGCCGCCTAGGATTTGCCTTGTCAATCTCCTGTATGAGATACTCCCATTCCTTCACATTCCCAGTTGATGTAACCCTCCAGGATAGCTTCTTCAGATGAGAATCAGACCCAAACTTGTCCTTGAAGTTTGCCCACTTATGTCCTTGAGGCCCTTCTGCCTATCAGAAATAAAGAGCCAACCATGATCTTTCACACTACCAATGTCATCCATCAACACGTTCAGAAACTACTCCCAGCTGCTTTTGCATTCAGCCTCCACAACAGTAATTGCAATAAGATAAATGTTACCATTCCCATCCCTTCCTACTGCACTGATCAATATTCCTCCAAAAAATAGTCTTCAAATGACATCCATCTAGACCTATTGTGGGTTTACATCTAGCTAGAAATCTCTTTTTCAAAGCATCAAGACACATATAAATTCTTTGAAACTTTAGTTGACCATCCACTCTTATCTTCTTTGTACTGATTCTCACACAGATGACCCTGAATTTGTGTTCATGACGGTCATTGCATAGTCTCTAATCTTTCCATACTGCTGTTTAAAATCACCCATCATGATCCTATTACCTTTCCTTCTAGCTCTCCACACAGTCCACTTGATAACCTCTAGCATCCTTTCCCTCTTCAATGTCCTTTGAATTGTATCAACTGTCCAAGTTGGGTTGTCCCTAAACCTGTCAATCAGCTACCTAGAAACAAATCTGCGATCTGCCAAGTAATTCTTATAAGACCTACCACAAATGTACCTGTTATTAAAGCTTTTAATCTGAAATCCAATATCGGGAAAAGGTGAGGCATGTATCCTCCAAGGACAATAGGCAGTGGGTTGTGTTTGGGGATTGGATAAGGGTTGTGTTTATGTTTCACTTGTTATTGTAGACTGAGGTTGTGATCCCTAAGTGGATCTCCTCTTTTTCTTGGGCAATTTGTCACGATGAGCATGTTTACACACTGTTGTGATTTTTATTTTTTTTTATTTTTTAAGCACTCAATCTCATACCCCCCAACAGATTCCAATAAACTAATGCTCTTCTAAACTGTTGAGAAGACTTGAACATCGAACCTACTTGCAGGTCTGGATCACCAAATTTCCTCTCCTCAAACCACTTGAATTGTCTTCTATTTTCTTCATCATCCTGAACTTCCCCTAAGGACTCTTCACTATCAACTTCAGACATCCAATCTACGTCAGAATCATCAGTCTCATTTTCATGAACTACTTCAGAAGCTGATCCCCCCAGAGTTTCTTCTTCCATAGCAGGTTGGTCTTCCATCATAGGTTCATTACCCATATCCCTTTGAGGTGCATTTACTTCCTCCATATCCTCATATGAAAAGATATCATCTCCCACATCATTGGGATCCTCATCAACCTATGGAGGCACTAAACTATAGTCACTGTCATCATCATCTTTCCTATATTTGCATCACCTTCCCTAGCCTGACCTATACCTGAATACTGACCATCTATATCACCATTCCTAATACCCTCAAACTGCCCATCCACATCCACAAGAACTTATTGACTTTGATGTTCAAGTCATGCATCAAGATCTTAACAATGCTCTACTGCACAAGTCTAGGTTGGTTGTCAAGTAACACCTCCCCTCTAGGACTAATCACTTTCAAAGGAGAGATAAGGATCTCAGCATATATGATGAAAGGAAGTCCAGGTTCCAAATCCTCTAGGCAAAGAACAAATAGTTCATTAGAATCTATTGAAAATAAACCACAATCAAATATAGTAGCTCCGGGTTTCATAAACCAGAATTTAGCAGCAATGGATAGATTCTGATTTGTTCTTTTGTTGTGTAGTTCTGTATGAATATTAGTTACATCAAACAATGACATCCTATAAGGATCAACCTCCTTAATCTCTTCAACCCAACCACCTATATATCTATTTGAAGGTGCCCATTGAAACCTACCACCGTAGTGGAATACCAAAGTCACACCTCCCTCAAAAAATCACATCCTACAAAAAATCAGGTAAAAGACAGAATCTTTCATACAAAAGAGACAAGAGAGAGATCTGAAAAACTATATATATGCATAAGAAAGAACTTCAAATCATACGATATACAAACATGCAATCTATTGTGGTGGTGATTGATTGTAAAATCCTACCATGCAGATCTGGAAAAGGACTAAAAGCAAAGCAAGTTTTGAAGAAATCTCTCATTTTACCACTATCAGATTACAGATCTTATGAATATTCAAGTGTAACTTCAATTAGTTCTCACAAAACAAAAAAACGATGAAGAAATCACGAAAAACGTACCTTGCTTTCTTCAAGTTTAAGCTCAAATATGGCCTTCAACGGAGAAGCTCAACACCAACCTCAATGATTCACATGAAAATAATTGAGAAGCTCAAATGGGATTTTGGGAAGCTCATATCTGGTTTTCGTTTTCTCTAACCAAGGGATATTTCTCTCACATGGTATTTTGAGAAATCTATCTAGATTTTGTTGAGTAGTGTGTGTGAGTTGGTGAAAATAGGGAGACAGATTTAATGAGAGGCAAAGGAGTAAATGCATTGTGTTGGTTAAGGGTGTGAGCAAAAAGCAAATGACGGGGGTGATGTGCATATTATGAAAATATAGGGTGGTTAAGTGCAACAAGGAGATAGTTCAGGTAGGTTTTATGCACTTTTCCCTTCACATGGCATATTGTTAGTACTGCACCTTCAAGGAAATTTGTAACAATTGAAATTATTGGGATTAAAATAAAACCAAACATTGGAGCGATGTTTTTATAACTGGTTTTTTCCTCCTCCAGTAAAAAGGATAATAGGAGAAACTCGGAACAACTTCCACCAAAAAGGCACAAAACCCCTACACTCTCAAGCAATAACTTCTAATATACTTCTCCAGGCCTCTGAAGTATCCTTCAACCTTTTCAAGTTTCACGATCAGCAGAACTTCACGATTATCTATTTTATCAAACTCCTCCCACATCAGAACATGAGAACATACAGGTTCGAACACCACGAAGAAAAACATTCTTCATAAGTACACAAACGATTCTTCATTAGAACGCATAAACGAGCCCAACGACAGCAGAAAAAACCTATTGTCATTAATCAGCATCATTTAGGCCTTCAAGTCCCACTTGGTGTGATCGACAAATCGAAAAATCAAACCTACTTCATCAAAGCGTGATCAGGAGTTTGTCTTGTGACAAGTGAGTAGGATGCATATCCCACTACTTGTCATTTCACACCAATTATAGCTCCTCTTCTACACATGTCAAAAGCAGTCTACGCATTGCATGTTCATTTTACGAATAGCCTCATCTAGAAAGCCGTTCTACTAGTATAATAAGGATTCAACTTTGCGTGTCGGAGCCATAAGAGTGTTGAATGAGTGTTGCAGTGCAATGAGCTGTATATTGATTGCTCTCAGGTCAGCCACTAGCTTCATGGGCCTAACAAGATCTTCACTATATCCAAGTATCCAACTACATGAAGCAGATCAAAAAGACAAAAATACAATATCAACAAGAAACTATACCTCCTAACAAACAACATAACATAAAAAAATGGAAGAAGAAAAGTCATGCATCATGCCTCCTGCACCATGTAGCCATTTTGCGAAATTACCAATTCAATTTATTCTTGATTCTTGTGTCACAAGATGATGAAGTCTAATAATCCTTGAGCTTTAACTGATATGGAATATAAAACTACGAACAAGCACAGAAGAAACAACAAATCAACTCACTGGTGACTTGAACCGTAGTTAGATATTTAAAAACTCACTGTTTTCCTTTTATGTCATCTTTTCATTTAGCCACCGATTATAGGGGGACATGGTGAGAGTTTTAAAAAAAAAATTGTATATAAAGTACCCGTCTTTCATAATGACCCTTATACTATTTTTGGTTACTGAAGAATGTTCTAGACCTACTCATCATAAAAAAAAAAAAAAAAAAAAAAAAAAAAAAAAAAAAAAAAAGAGCTTCAAGAGCTATGTCCCTTACATCGATAATCAAAATTACCATCTACGGAAAAAAATGAGAACGTGGTATTCCATACGATGAGTGTTAAACAAAAGAAAAAAAAAAAGAGAAAAGATACATATCCAGTGGAAAATCCAGACCTCCTTTGAGATCTTGGTGGTTTTGAGAACGATCCATGTCGGACGTATTTCTGACCGTAAGAAAGTAACGGGTGAAATAAACGAACTTTGAAATTGAATTTTGAAAATGTTTTGTCTTGCTATATCTCAGAAAATTCTACTAGATGTGAAGGGCCATAAGAGGGGACGATTTGAGGGGTAGTTTATGTGGTGTGAATAGAGATGAAGGGCAACTTTATGATGAATGTTCTTTCAACTTGTGTTTTGTGTTATAAATTTTAGGCATTCTGATTACTTTGATGCTCAAGCTATGGTTATTTTTAAGTCTTGTTAGTTTTTCAATTCCAAGTTGAATCTTAGGTTTTTTTCTTTTTTAAAGCTTTACTTGAGGACATGCAAACATTTGGTTTGGGAAAATTTGATGTGTGCGAAAACACACATATTTTTATGCATTAATAACCTACGTTTTGTTTGTGTTTCGAATCATTCTTATTTATGTTACTTTAGTTTTTGTTTTAGAGTCGGATACTGTCGTATTTTTATTTTTCTTGTAGATTGATGATGCAAGACATGTTTTCATGTAAACGTCATTGGCATGAAGTTTTAAAGTCATGGAATATGTGCAAAGGCATTCGCAAAAGTAAAATGATGAAGCTTGGATGAGATGGGCAAATTTAGTAAGCAACATGGGCCGTGTTGTTGAGTATCAAACAACACAACCCGTACAGCTTGAAGGACTGGAGTCACTATCAAAGGTGACATGGCCTATGTTGATGACAACTAAGATGGCACGGACCGTGTTCCTTCAAAATCTGGGAGCTTTCATGGCAGACACGGGCCGTGTCATCTGAAGGTTTATGACATGGGCTGTGTCGCTTTACACATAAAAGATCAGATATTTTTCTTATCTTGATTTTGATTGGTTGATTTCAAGCCTTTAGTCTCTCTTTATAAATACAAGTTCTGCAGGAAAAAAAAAACATCAGGGCTTTTTATTTATAGAAAGCTGCAGAGAACGCCGTCAAGCAGAGAGAGAAGAGAGAGATCACCGTCTCAATCAGGAAACGAGATCCTGTTTTAGAGAGGAAATCATCAACATCAATCCATTGTCTACGCAAAGGTGACGACCGTCGCACATCATCAACGTCCCGACTCAACTATAAATCTCTAGTTTGTAATCAGGGGGATTCTATCGAACTTTGTTTACAAATTGCTATTCGAATTTGTTGTTGAAGTTCATGTGATTGATTATGAATTATTCAATGTTATGGATCAAGTTTTAGATTTTATTGTCGATGCATATTGATTGAGATTGGTGTGAGGTCAACTTAGATATCTATTTTGATAATTATGGGGTATTGAATTACTGAGATTGCTAAATACAAGGTCTTAATATTTTCAAGTTTATATTATATGATTTTTATGCATGGATTGATCTTAATTAATTGATAAAAATCCTATAGCTAGGAATTAGCTACTCTAGGTTATATAATTTTTATTATTACAATTATCATTCTCATTTGATAACATTAGTAGCAAAACTATAATTACGTCATTCTCATTTGCATAATTAAAGTTATCCATGTCATAATAGTTATTTATAAGTCATTCTCATGTGCTTAACAAATAAAGTGGATTGAATTATTATTTATGATCAATATTAATTAAGAAAGGTATATTCTCATTTTACCTAGATTAATTAATATTAGTGTAGCTCATTTTCATTTGGCTACAACTCTAGTTTGTAATGTTAGCTTAATTAACTACAGCCTACATTGTGCAATATTAAATTGGAGAGAAAAATATAATCTATGATTTAATCATATTTCACATGATTCAAAATTATATCAATTTAATATCTTTTATATAAAAACCTTGAGCATTCTATCTTTTTCAACTTTGGTTTATTATCTTAGTTCAGCATTTTATTCTTTATCATCAAAATTCACAACCCCCCAACTTACACAATTTATTTTATATAAGATCACAATATTTAATTTTTAATCCCCGTTCCTAATTGGGTTCGACCATGCTTGTCAATACTATAGTTTTTAATATCCTATTAATGTTTATGTGGTATAGTTAGGATATAATTTGCATGTCTTACGACGGACGTGTCAAATAGCAACATTCAAAGAAAGGTGATTTCTTGTTTCTGGATTGCTATTGCAAAGTGTGAATCTATCATCATGTAAGAGACCCATCTTAGACATCTACTCCTTGGTTCTAATCCCGTCTTTAGCGGCCAGCCATACCACAAATCCAAATCTAGAAAAAATACACCTATGCCAAGCCATAAACCACCAAGAGACTGCAGGAGAAGGGAGGCATAATACCTGATAGACATGTTTTACACTCCTGGTGCAAGGATTAAGGCTCCAGAGACCAGGATCAACTTGTAATAGATAGTCTCTTGTTTTCAAAAACATCTTCCAAACCCATGAATCTCCTACTTTTGCTGATGATTTATCCAGTGAAGACCTCTTCAATTAATAGCCATGGATCCACCTTACCCATAAACGATCAGATGTCTCCTCAATAGCCCATCATAGCTTCATCATCAAAGGACGATTCCCTTTTTTAAGGCAATAAGTCCTAAGCCACCTGATTTCTTTGGTGCACATACATCCTCCCATGAAACTATTTGTGCTGAACTCGGGAGTCCGGGTTCAGAGGATGGGTCAGAGCTGAGAAGTCCAGGCACTATCGTAATGGACTGGTGATGTTCTGGGCCCTGGTCCTAACACGGAAACCTGCATGGATTAAAAACAAAAAGCCCAGTTATTCGGGTCCAAGGAGGTGATCCTCGGGGACCAGCTCCGATGCTTAAGTCAGTATCAATCCAAAAAATAGAGATTAATGACTGGGTAGGGTCCAAAGATTCTTATCTTTTTGGATAATAAATAAGGATATTTATAACATACTATTCACCTTTTACATGGTGGGCACTTGTCATTTCCTTAGAAGATAAAGAACTTAGCCATACATGAGGTGCCATGTGGCCTTTTCCTATAGGTCCTTTGGCTTAGTAATGTTAGGTCTTTGATTGAACTTTTAACCCACAGGATTGTTGTCATTTTACACCAACACTTGCCTCCAGGTCCTGAGCTAGGAAGTCCAGGTTGGGAGCTCAGTGAGGTCTGAACTTCAGCCCTCAACCTTTGTGCCCCTTAGACCTTTGGACTTTGGCGCTATGCTGGCTTAAAACTTGATGCTGGTTGACTTGGTCCTTAGGTCCACATTTTCAAAAACAACCGAGTTGGGCCCTTATCCTCTCCTAGCGGATAAGGTTGAATCTCGCCGATAAGGATGAATCTTAATCGACCTTATTGTCTAGCACCATTAATGAGGACATCATAATGGCAAAAGTCAAATCGCCACCTGGGTACTCGTGCCATCAGTGATGGCGTCATTATGGCGGAGTAATGGTGGCACTGGTGGCGTGTCGGCCTCTGAGTATCTATCTTGGTGGTTTCCGACCAAAAGCCCGTTGAGGGTTGGGCCAATCCTCTATATAAGGGTTGGGACAAAAGCACTTTTCTCTCTTTTTATTTCTCACAAACCCCCAAAATTGATGTTTTTTCAAACTCGGCAACACCCGACGAACTCGGCTCCCCTCAAACTTTTCTCCCAGTACTCTTCAAGGTAAACATGAACTCTCAAACAACTAACTTTGAATCTGAGGAGACTGTCCACCTGTATAGGAGACCTAGGTGTAGAAAGAACCCCAACCCTTCTATCTATAAAAAAAAATCATATGATATTACTAACAGTTATAGTAAAAGAGTTTTTATACAATCATTTTAATAAACAAAAACAATTAACAACTACATCTTGTATAATTCTTTAAACCATCTAACCAATGTTTATAATGAATCTTTTGATCTCTATCATTCAATTTTTTTTCCCTAATAGTTGATTTTGAATGTGATACAATATAGTATATGAACTGGGTTATGTTGATTGCTTAAGACCATAAAAAATTCGGAATCTCTTAAATGACATATATGTAATTATGTTTAATTATAATAAAACTAATTCAATATTATTATTTTTATTATAATCTTTATCCATGCATTGCACAAGTTAGTATTCTAGTTAAAGAAAATGAAACATAAACTAAAGATAAACAATTTAGGAAAATCATTATTATTAGGTTCTAGATTTTTAGGAGGTGAAGAATGAGCTTTCTCTGTTTCCAGAGTATCATCTTTTGTTACCTCATCTACAACCTTTGCTGCATCCTCATCTATAGCCTCGTCTATATTCTGTATCTCAGCTGGGTTAACAGTGCCTTTGATGAAATCAAGAGTTGTGGCTGCTGGTTCCTTGACTGTGGGAGCCTATACTTCAATCTACACTGTCATTTCAGCTTGATATTCCTTTGCCACTTCTTTAATAACTTGATCATCATTGACATAACCAATGCCTGGTTGATCTTTGTTGTAGTTATTATCATCGCCTGTAGGAGGTCGTAGTGGTGCTCCAATTATCGATCTTGACAAGTATGCATAGACATCCTCAGTTGCTTACCTTACATGTTTGGCCATCGATTTCTTGAGGCCGTCTGCGACCTCCTAAGTGTAGATGTTGGTTTGCAGAGGATACTCTAGAGGGGGGGGGGGGGGGTTTTTTAA
>JAOVYX010001978.1:0-12181 GCA_035668315.1 Drosera spatulata | reverse complement strand
GCAGCAGCAGGTTCTCACCCAGCAGCAGGCCATGGAACGGATGCAGGCTCAGATTGCCTTTTTGATGAGGCAGATGGACGCTGATCCCAATTCCACCTGCCAAGCGGAGGCTGGCACTGGCACGTCGAGGTTTCCTTCTGGTCCAGACGATGAGTCCTGCCCTCCGGAGCAGCGACATCCCGGATTAGCCGGCCCTTAGTATATGTAAACTTGTAATTGAATAATGTAATGTAACTTTGAAATGTATTTTGTTATTCTATTTGATTTTGGTTTGTTTTTTATGGTGTTTTTATTCGTGATATTGTAATTTAAAACAGGTATTTCGATAAATATCAATAATTATTATTTATTTTTTAAAAAAATTCACATTGTGCGACGGAATCCGTCGCAAATGGCAACTGTAAAATATTTATATTGATATTATGCGACGGATTTCGTCGCAAAATATGTTTTTTCTGCGACGGAATCCGTCGCAATAAAATAAAGTTAATTAATTGAATAAAATCTGCAACGGCATGTTGCGACGGATTCCGTCGTAGCTGGCTATAATTATTATTTTTAGTTAATTATCTATTTCTATTAGGAATTAATTAAAACAATATTTATTTATGTTTGTGACGGAATCCGTCGCATATCAAAATAAGTTTTACAAATTATATTATGCGACGGAAAGAGTCAATCCGTCGCAGAATATCCTTGTTTGCGACGGATCCGTCGTAAATTAAGGCTTTTGTGACGCCATATATTGCGACGGAAAGTGCCGTCGCAAATTCCGCCGCAGATATGTTCCTGCGACGGAATATTCCCTTTTGCGACGGAATTGATCCGTCGCAAACTATGCAGGTTTTTTGTAGTGTGAGTTCGTTATCCTCCTTAGAGAAATCTTTTTCCTCTTTGGGAACAAATTTTCCTCTATTGTTCAGATCTATAGAAGGACCCGCAGGGATGAATCTCCCTTTATGGACAGTCGTTCTCATTCGCTCATTTGGCTGGTCAAAATGAAATATCATTCTAACCTTTCAATGATTAAACTTGTGATCCTTGAATAGTGGAGGATGCGCATCATATGGGATGAACACTTTACAGCACCTGACATGCTTGAGGCACAGATTAGTAACTTCCTTGTAAGCTAAAACAAAGTAGAGTTCTTTTCCAAAAGCTGTTAACCCTAGAAAGGTTGGGTTTGATACTAATTGAAAGTCAGGGGATAGCTTGCTGTGAGACTAGAGGAAGGGAATAAGGGGGGGAGAGGGTGAATAGTCTCTTTTTTTGAAGTCAAACTAACAAAAGTTAGTTAGATATTAGAGTTGTTCTAAACTTACTACAGTAATGCGGAACCTTACTGTAGTAACGTTGGTTCATTTTACTTTACTGTTAATCGATGTTGATTAGCCATAGAGTTGAAAATAATGAAAGCGTTAAGGTAAAAACACAAAGGTTTTTATACTAGTTAGAGTGTATAGCTAAAATATGGCTATATCCCTTACTCTAGTTTTTTCTTGATTATCAGTGTGATAAATCAAGAGGATAACACTACCTGTGATTGTTTTAAGCTCACAATCAACCTATCACTTTATAACGAGTAAATGACAATACAAACTGATTACAAGATCTTTTCTTCCCCTCAACAGGATTTAAAACAGGCTCTTGAAATCGTTTGTCTAACACTAGTTCTATTCAACTCTGGTTTCAATAGTTGACTCAGATCCTCAGCTATCAACTTCTTTCTCAGGTCGCTTGAAGGCTTACTGCACTTGTCTCTCAGAGCAAAATAGATTCGGAAATTTTAAAGGTCTTGAAATATTGGGCATTGTCTCTGTATTTATAGACAATCCCAAATTTCTAGCCGTTATTAAACTCGTCCTTTCTTGAAAATGTCACTTTCATGCCATCCTAGAACCATATTCACAAACCGGTCACCTCTGGTGTTGATGCAGAGAAGTATGCTGATATAGTATAAAAGGCAATAAAAAACATTTGCTTTTTTTCTGAACTCTTCTATGGAATTCAGCCTTCCTGCTCCTCAACCTTGCTACAGTAATCTCATAGAAGCAATTCAAGATCCACTTCTCTTTCATTTGGACCCTTCTGTTGAATTTCGTCTTACTGTTTTTCAGCCTTGCTCAAGTAACCTTTCCACCCAGAAGCAATCCAGGATCAGTCATTCCTTGCTGCAGAGACACAAATACCCAACCTTATTGTCTCTTTACTCGTGATCTCAATGTTGTCAAGCTTACCGCATTCATTTGAACCAGCCTTACTGTGTTCCTTTTTGAAATGGCTTTGTTGCATTTCTCTCTTAACCAGTCTTATTGTGTACCCATTACAGCTTACTTTCCAAACAGACCAGTCTCAATCTTGATACATACTGGGACATTTTAAGACGAGAGTTTGCCTATTACTCAATTTTTAAACATCATAGATTTGACTCAACAGTTATTTTTTTTGGTTGGTGGGATCGATACTTATAATAAAATACTCATCCCTTCTTGATCATACACTTGGCATGATCTCATAGAATAGATGACCACTTAGTCACTTTATGCCATTTGTCCCTTTCTTATTGGATTGGCTTAGTGGTGTTGTGCTTTCTTATTGAGTTGGCTTAGTGGTGTTGTGTTTATTTTTGGACCTTTAGCCCATTAAATTGCATGATTTTGGTACCAACAGTGTCCAAGCAAAACCTAGTTCTCCGATTTTCTCAGGACATTCTCTTTCACCCAATCCGCTTGTTCCGCCTCCGTCATGGCGGCGGCTTGTCTTGAAGCTATCCAAATCTCCCCAGGTAAGTAAAGTTAGTTATAGCGAAGCATTACATACATGTTGATTGCTTGTTATGGTTGTTATCATTGTCGCTTATCTGTGTTTGTATTTATTTGAATATTGTGAACTTAGGTTTTACAGACACAGTGGATGTAGTGGAACAATAGATTGGTACAACATTAGCTTGTGATATTACATTGTTTGAAAAGATCTCACCTTCTGCATATCGTCTATGAATGGAGATGAAGATTGTTACTCTGATGCCGAGGACTCTGGAAGCGTTGTTGAACCTTTAGGGACGGTGGTGCTTGCAATAGTGATAATTCAGTGAACTGCCATCTTTAAAAAAAAAAAAAAAACATATCTAGTCCGAAATTGGTGAGAGCCTCCCACGGGAAGAGGAATATTATGATTTAATAATTGAAGAGAAGCTAAAATTATCGATGGCTTTGATTGATCTTCTGAGTTCAAGATCAACTATAACATTGGAGGTAAATCCATTTTTTCCTCTACGCTCTTAAGTTCCTTTCGAAAAAAATTTCTAATTTTTGTATGTCCTTTTTCTTGTCTCTCAGTTTTTCCTAGAAAGGACTATATTATATCTCTCAAGACATTCGGAGCTTGACCCCTTCATTGACATGTCTAATACGGAGTACCATTTTAGATGGTTATTACATTTGTCTTTATGTTGGGCATTCTTTGTTCAGGAACCAGTTGCTCCTGCGATTGCTGGTGTCCCAAAAGTTTTTCAACATGTTTTCGGCACGAAAATAAAAATATCATCTATAACTCCTGTTGAACCCTCGACATCAGACCCATGTGCTTGGCAAGTTTGTGTTGTTGAAGAATGACCTTCGCAAGCAGAAGACCATATAGTTGATTCCTCAACAAGTATGCCATTGTTTCTCGGAAGAGCAAGTCTTCACCCAGGCGTAGGGATGTAAAAGAACCAACAGTTGGAATAACCTGCATCCAATGTAGTCTATTTTTCTCGGTTCTGATCGTAGATATAACATATATTTGCTATTCTTGGGTCCATGTGATGCCAATGATCCTGGACATGGATGTCTGTACTTTGAATCTTCTAAAGATGGACATTGGGAAGCTATTGATATTGAAGAGGTAAGGTCTTTTCCCCTTTCCCAGTTAATTCTGGATAATTATGGTTTCATTGGTACTTTTATTGAAGCTGCATTCATCCAATTCCAGGCTCTTTGTGCTTTGATGGGAACTTTGGACAAGAGAGGTAGAAGAGAAGCGGCTCAAGCCAATTTTGCTCTCTCGTCAAGTCCTGAACCATCTGAGTTGGATGGAATTCATGAAGACCACTCATGTCCTATGTCTGATGCAAAAAAACAGTTTCTATTTAAACAATGTTTCTAATGTAGCGTCTACTGGTGAGGTTTTTGAAGTTAGGAACAAAGCACAAGAGCAAAAAAAGTGTGAAAATAAAAGAGATGCTTGGATACAAAGAGTAAGTTCTCTGTTTTTCATTCATGTACATATATACTATACATATATTCAACCTAATGCAAGATCAATCTACAAGGAAATAAAATATACAAAATCAAAGATACACCAAATCATACCAAAATCTACTTGAACCACGCTCAAGTTACATGAGATCAAACAATTAAAACCTAGTCTCCACAATGATGACTCGATGAATATTGAATGTTGACACTCCCACTCAAGTTAGAGCGTGGAGGTTACAAACACCTAACTTGGATAGTAAGAAATTCAACGGCTCTACTCCTAAGGCCTTAGTGAATATATCTGCTAGCTGATGACATGAGGAGACATTGGTAGGACGTATCAAGCCACCTTGTAATTTCTCTTAGACAATGTGCCAATCGATTTCAATATGCTTGGCCCGTCCATGATAAGCAGCATTTGCAGCATTATGAAGGGCAACTAGATTGTCATGGTAAAGAGGGACATACATAGAACAAGAAATTGAGGATAAATTAACACATGAATATGATATCATAAGTTTTGAACATGAAATTATTGAATACAGGAATCACATCTCATAAAATCCACGAAAAAGTTCCAATTACAATGTCATACTAAAGACTTACGCTATCGTAGGTATGATTAGAAATGACAAATTCAACAAACAATCGAAAGAAATCATCACTACACAACTAGGGGAAGAGTATGAATCAACGACCAATGACAATTGGCCTACAAATAGTCGAATATAATTCCCACAATGATTGTTGGACCAACAGAGCGTAGATTGAAGTCGTCTGTGATAAACCTCTCGTCAAAGGCGTCAAGAGAAGACCAAGTGTAGCAACGCTGATCTCTTTTCTGATGAAAAACTCAGATGAAAGTCGTCCTCTTTTCAAATTTGACAGTGGGTATATATAGAAAATGCAAAACAACCAAAATCCACTAAAATAGAAAAATAAGATTGTGTAGTTTTTGAAGGATTGTTCGCGACTTTGTATATCACACCTAAACGCAAGTGTACGCATCGTAGCAATTAATAAAAATGCATATGTGAGTTATCGTCCCACGAGAACTTAGATCTAACGATCGAAGTATGAATAGTATTCCTTAGGTAAACAATAAAATCGTGAAGAGTTGTTACATGACACTAAGAGTTCAACTTACTAAACTAAGCTAATCAAAACCACCCACATAATGATAGAAGATCGGGTTCTAGATGATAGAGGAAGTAGGGTCGTGACTTCGACTTCCGATTGTATCTAGTTACTATGACGTTTTACTAGTTAATCATGAGTCGTGATCATTCTCTCTCGAGTCCTAGACTACGACAAACCAAACGCCGCGTTTGACATCTCTCGATAAGAGGTCATCACGTTACGGTAAATATAAAATTCGAGGGTTTCTAGCATATCTCGCAAGTCACACAAACGATCTCTCGATCTCGCATTCAACGTGTGGACATGTGGTCAAATTCTCGATACGAAGCTATCATCTTGGAATCAAATCATTCCATAGATCATACAACAAGTGATCATTTGTCCAAGCATTAAGTATAACCACATATCATAACCACAAAACAATCAAAACTAAATCAACGACATAAGAGTAAAATCAATACAACTATCTGACTACATCACAAAAGGTTTACCTCATGATTCGAGTACTAAGACAATACAACAAACACCTAGCGTCCATGAAAATCATCATAGTACAAGTGGTAATAAAAACAAGTCAAGAATGCTAAACCGATATCGAGACAAAATCCGATTTCGCTTCGATAAAGTCCCTTGATGTTGCTTCATTTCCGAATGAATCGTCGTCGTCTCCCTCCAAGAAATCCGCTCACAACCCTAGATTTTCGTCTTGATTTGTGTATGATGATCGATGCCCTGATTTGGGACCAAACGGGAGTATTTATAGTGTTCTGGCATAAGGGATTCTCGAGACAAATGTATGGCACAGGGTTATGCTTGGGCGCTTCAGTGTTTTTTCTAAAGTCAGCCATCCTCGATGAATGGTGCCCGGGCTTGCGCCCGGGAGCTTCGAGGTTAACCCTTAACCCTTTGCTTTGCCCTGTTTCATCCCGCTTTGTTCTCTACTCGATCACGTTCCGTTTTCATCGTCTTTTGACCATCCTATTGCTTGTTTCCTCCTACAAATCAAATCGAGGTATCAAAACTCGCAAATACATCAAATAGGACTAAAATCAATAGAATTATGAATGTGAAGACATCAAAACGATACATGAGAACGTGATAAAACTCAGTGTTAATCGAGCTAAACAACTCCTCCAAGCTCTTGAGCTATTGCTTGTCCTCATGCAATGAAAGTCGGACGGAAACAAAAGGGGACATGCTAATGAGCCAAACGCTTACAATCCAAACAATCGGGTGTTACCACTCTTTATGTTCTGCAGGCCGATTCATGAACCCCATGAAACTACTTGCAAGATCAACCCCATAACAAGCACCTCTCACCACCCCATGATCGTGAGGATCATCTCACATAAGCTCTCAATCATAATCATGCAAGGATAAGGATTTCGTGCACCAATAATACACTTAACTAGAAGCATTCGTGCACCAACCACCCTCTTACCCAAACCAAATGTGTAATTGTGATCCAAGTTAAGGCCGGGACGAAGAAAAGCTCAAGATAGGGAAGAGGAGGTTGGCCATTTGGTTATGTGGAGTTTTGGGTGTAAAGGAGGGTAGGAGTAAAGTGTAGGTCAAGGCATTGACGTATAACTAAACCCATCCCCAAACAAGATATTGTGCCTAGTCTAAAAATATACTACGTACTGACAACCAACTAAACAACTCCCTCGAGTCTTTTTGCCCATTTCTTTTTCTCTTTTTTTTTCTTTTTTTTTTTTCTTTTAACATCAATGCAATCAAGACTTTGGCACCACGGCCTCGACACATTTGTGCCGTATTAATAAACATTGCAAGAACAAAGACTCTTTGGCCTAGGCACATTGTGTGCCATGATACATCATCTCAACATACAAACCACCCTAAACAAGACTTTACCCTCCTATCGTCGCCTTAACTCATACACGAATCAGGGTTCAAAAGGGTTCCTTTTTGTGGAGTTAATCATGGCATGAGTAAACAAAAAGCAACTCCAATGACGAGGGCATACATGCCCAATCAAACAATAAATCGCATACATAAGATGCAAGGGATAAAAATAAAGGGGAATAGCGTTAGGTAGAAAAAGGGTCAAGGGGTTCATGGAAAAATAAAGACGGGATATCAATGATCAACAATTACACATCTCACCGTCTTACCAACCAACCAAGTACCTAGTATCTTCAAGCTCACTGTGTTATAGTGGTCTAGTCCTATTGTTGTCTATCTACCCCATGTTTCAATCCACCCATATCGTGCTTTGTTACGGGTATAATCTAATGAGATGTCGGATGGAATCCCGTCACAGGTTCGATGGGAGTATCAACTTGGGCCATCCTAAGTTCTCAGACAATACCCCCTCGTCATCTTGTTCAAGCGTTTAAGCACATTCTCAAGCTCCCTAAAGCTCATCAAACTTCCTAAAGCAAGGATAATAAGCATAACCTA
The DNA here is from genome assembly GCA_035668315.1 of Drosera spatulata. Taxonomy (NCBI): domain Eukaryota; kingdom Viridiplantae; phylum Streptophyta; class Magnoliopsida; order Caryophyllales; family Droseraceae; genus Drosera; species Drosera spatulata. Next base: position 4,379 of record JAOVYX010001978.1, on the reverse strand, counting down.
GAGAACAATGAAATCCCAAATCAAAGTCATGATACATCAAAAGACGATTAAAAGTTAAAGTACATACCGATCCAATGAAAATGGAAATAAACCTAGACACGACTCTAACCCTAAACACGACACCACTAATGTAACTTCAACTCCCTCCCCCAAACTTATTGAGGAGCATGCTCCAAATGCGACAGAAAGGCAAGAAGAAAAAAAGAGTTGGAGTGATACAACCTCGGTTTGGCTAGTTGTGATGCGAGCACGACGGACTCACATCCCCTTGGCGCAACCCATCACCTCTGCTAGGGAACCTCAGCCTTGACGGGAGCTCAAAGAAGACGTCCCTCTGGCCCCGAATGTTGGCGTGAAGCTGGTGTGTGTTGGAACCCCCTCTCGATCAACAAACGAAGATCACCTTGCTCCATTCGGAGGCTCGCCATCTCGGCCTCTATATGCTCCAGTCCCCCCTGTCGGGCGGGCCCTCCAATCGTAGAGGTGGTGGTGCGTCCTCCTCCTTCTCTTCATCTCCGTGCTCCGCCTCTGCCGCCTCCGCTCGGATCTCAACGACAAAACCTCTTGGTTGGCGTTGGATCCTCTCGATCCATTTCTTGTCGAACTTGGATCCCTTTGCGCCTATGTCCACGGTGTTAGTGGCCACCCTGGCTTGGAGACAAAGGCCCGGGAAATGTCTCAGGTGTGCCACCCAAAGTAAGGTGTGTTTCGTGTTGAACCCATGGACATAGTCCCTTCGGGATGAGAACAACACCTGGCCGAGGTTGACTCCCGTGTGACGGAGGTCTTTTCAGTATATACTTTTCCTTTCTCTTTTATGCCAGAGTTGCCTTTGCCATAGTCCTTTCTTCTTTTCTGTGCAGTAAACTCTTGAGGAGCTCGTCTGCATTGTGCAGCAAAGTGTCCTGGCTTATCACAGTTATAGCATACCTCCTTTTCTACTTCTGTTGGCTTGGCTACATTGCTTTTCTTGAAGTTTTTCTTCTTGGACAGCTTTATGAATTTCTTTCATATTAGTGCTAGCTCTTCAGAGACAGACTGCTCACTTGTTGAGGAAGTTTCAGTGGTATCTTCCTCTGCCATTGATCTCAGTATCTTGTCTTGAGTTTTGAAGGTCAAGGTCATCTTTCTTGCCTCATCAATTTGCTTCTTCTGCTCTACTACAAGGTTGTAGGTATTCAATACGCGATACAGCTGAGCAAGTGACATTTTCGCTAGATCCTTGGATTCTCTTATTGAAATGGTCTTAGTACCTCATATTTCTCCAAAGGATCTCATGAACTTGAGATTGACCTCTTTGTTGTCAAAGGTCTTCCCCAGTGTCTTCAAATTTTTGATCAAAACATTGAATCTCTCATAGAAGGTAGTGAGATTTTCATCTGGCCGTATGGACACCCAATCATACTACTGCATGAGGACATCTTTCTTGTTTTCTCTAATCTCATTTGTTCCTTCATTTCTGATCAGTAGAGCATCCCAAGCTTCTTTGGATGTGGTTGTGTGGACAACAATCTCAAACATATCATCATCTAGGCCTTGAAGATTTGATTTCTTTCCCTTCTATCCACTAGCACCAAATCCCAGTCTTCCTTTGTCTATTGAGCTTTTGGCTTGTCTACTTGCCTGGAAGAATCTGCTGGATCTGTCATTTTTGGCACATATAGACCATCTATACCGATATCTTGCATTCTCTCATCAATGAAGGCTAGATAAGCAAGCATTCTAAGCTTCCAGTGATTGAACTTATCAAATGAGCAAGCTGGTGGCTCACCATTATTTGGACATTTAGGCAACTTTGGAGGGCCATTCTTTCTTTACAAAATAAACTGTTAGTAATTTCTTTGCAAGTAAGAAACAAGAAAAAAGAGAGACCTTTTGCTTTTTAATAACTGTTAAGTCTAAAAAGTCAAGCTCTGATACCAATTGTAAATCTTGAGGTTTACAATAAATAGCCTAGAGAGGGCTGGGAGAGGTGAATAGGCAATTTTCAAATCTCTTGACAGTTTAGTGTAGTCTGGTCTTGACTTGTATGCACTTTGTTTTCCGCAGATTGCCGAAAACGGTGTGCAATCGAGACTTGAGTTCTTTGAACTTATCTCCTTTGTGTCCAAGGTTGTGATCTATCAGTTCGAATATATATAATGAAATGCAGTAAAGAACACAACAATTTATCCTAGTTCAGACAATCATTGTCAAATGACAAACGAAGACTTAATCCAATCTTTTCTTAGTGACCAATATAGCTAAGTTAAGAGGAAGTTCACTATCTCTTTGTTTGTGACTTACAAGGAAACCACTTTACAAGTAAACTACTTGCTAAGGCAAGAACCTAGATCGTTGCACAGATTTTCTTCTAAAGACTTTACTGCAGATGTTGTTCTTGATACAAACTAGTGAACTTTCTTTCTTTGATCTTCAATCACAGTTTTGAAAACAATTGCCAATCACTTTGAGAGAGTTTTTCCTTGTCAATGAATCTCGCAATCATCGTCAACCTTCTCTGAGCTTGATCAATCCCCTTTTATAGGGCTCAGGGAATTAGAACCCGTGCGAATCCTTAGTAATGTTGACAGGCCTCCTCACAATAGTCTTCAACATCATATCGAGTTTCAAACCTCAAACATTCGATATGATCATTTTTCTGATCCTTATCCAATCATCCATCAGTTCTGCTACACCCAGTCTGCTGCGTTTCAATCTCTGCTACAAACCAGCTTTGCTGTACCCAGTCTGTTATATGTTGTACCTAGTCTGTTGTATTTCTAACTTGGCCTTGATCTAGAGATTTTGATTCTAGATCCTGAAGCATTTGTGGTCCTTTACTATCCATGTTTATCGTAATTGCTTATCTAGAACCCTTTTTAGTAATCTTCGTCTAACTGATCCACATTGACCTTCTAACTGTGATCTACTGCTCTATGGCATGCTTCTCTAGACTGCATGTAAAGCCTCAGAAAATTATGATTAAATAATTATAAAAATTATGATCAAATAATAGTTCGAAAATTTATAAACGCAATGAAAATATGCGTTTTTTTTTATAATAAATTAAATGTAAGAAACGAATCTCGTTTCAAAGTCTTGAGACGAAACGTTACGTTCATAACATTAAAACTTGTGACGAAGTTGGGATAACTTTTGTCGCGAAAAAATTTGGAAAATTAGATGTTAATTAATAACATGATTTTTCGAACGTGGTGGTAAAGTTTGAGCGAAGGCTGTGGAAGATGTAAGATTAACTGATCCTGTGATTAAACGAATCGGGGATGTTAATACTTTAAAATTCCATTCCCTTCTTATTTTATTCTCCACTATGCGCATTTCCTCTCCCTTTTATTTGAATAAGCTAAGTGCAGCATTTCCCTCTTCTTTTGCCTTGAATAAACTTCCAATGCATGCAGCACTCTCAACCACCGAAGGCATCATCGCGGGCACCACCAAACCCACCCCCTCAATCCGCAGATGTATCTCTCTCTCGGATCATTCCTCTACCTCACTCTGCTCTCAATCCCTCACACACTCTCTCACGGTCTCCTCACTTTCTTCTTCCTTTCCATATCTTCTTGTTGCTTTTGGTTCTTCTTGCTCGGCAACGGAATCAAGCTCCAAGGGACACCGGCACCAAGCAAGGTAGGCTAGGTGGGTCGTGAGGAAAAGGAGAAGAGGCGAGAAGGCAGAGGTGCAAGCTCAACTTATCCGAGGACGTGGAAGCCGAGCTACTCCAAGCAAGGCAAACCAAGGCAAACGAGCTCAAAACAACCCCGACTCAAGGGTGAGCTTCGTATAACTCATAATGTTATATCGATCATTTGAAGATAAATAATGAAGGAAACGGCATGGAAAATGGGCCACGGATAAAGAAACGTGTTATTTGAACCAAAAGACGAGTTATGCTCGTGAGACCCGAAAACCTAAGTTTTTATGTATCAAACAAGCAAAAACTGAACAAACAAGACAAGAACTAAGTAAATGTTACGTCTATGAAGTTTGAGATCATTTGGGATTGAATTGCTGGGTAAAACACAAAAACGAACAAACCGACCAAACCAGTTTCTTGGACAGCTTTGACGTTCGACATTAGAATACATTTTTACCCCATTTCGAGGATGATTCAGCAAATGAATCTTTCAACAAAGTTGTACAGGACTTCTTGATCTTTCCAATGAATCAAGAATCACTCAATTTGGTTAAGAAACGAATAAGTTATGCACGTTTGAAGTTAGGCCTAAAAAATCTAGGAAAAACCCTGTCAGGCCACTGTCTGAATTTCGTCGCGGCCGCGACGCCTCTCAACCCATCCAAGAAAGTATTTTTCAATGTATTTATGTATCGTATCAAGCCGTATACCCTTTATGTCTACTAAAATACAGTATTTGGAC
>JAOVYX010001976.1:0-12181 GCA_035668315.1 Drosera spatulata | reverse complement strand
TTGCTTATTGGAAAAATGAAAAGCTCAGTGAGTTCAAGAGCAAAGAACATAAATGTCAATATTAAACTGGGACTGTCTGATTTTGTTGAAATAGCTTTGATCGAAACAATACATCATTACTTTTATAAATCGTTGTGATGACTCCCCTGCAGGTAGTTCGGTCTCTCAAGGCAGATGGTAGTGTGCTAGTAGGTTCCTCAAATCCTGGGACCTCGCCCCTGTCGGTGCCTCATCAAGATGAAGAATTTTGGGACGATGTACAGTGAGTTAGATCGAATTGTTTCAGCTTCAACAGAGGGATTCTTCCCATTTTGCACACACAGCTACTTGAACAGGTGCATCGGCTGTTCGTGATTCATCTCCTGTGAAGGTGGAGGTCTATTTTGGAAAATGATTAATCATTTTGTACTCAAATGTTTCTCAGAAGCCAAGAAGTACAGACGGAGAGGTCCATCGACAGAGAATAAGATTGAAGATGTTGTAGCAAATGTTGTAATCTGGCGTTCGATGCATTGGCTTATACGCCTAGGGTTATCTGCAGACTGCAGCCACATTTTGTAACTTTGAGATGTAAAATAGATGGATAGGAAAGGCTTGGCAGGGCCTCGAAGTGACCGCATCTGTGTAGCAAAAGAGCGAAAGAGCGCTAATATTTTCTTTGCACACAAAGCTTCAATTTTGTTGAAAGCTGTATGTAATCAAATTCATTTATCTGAGAGAACCATTCTTTTATAGCTTCTCTTTAGTATATTTCATTGAGCTGTTTTTGATCGGACTCAAAAAAAAAAAGTTTCAATTGAAGATGTTTATGACCTTTATTAAGGCCTGAGCACAATAAAGACAACATTCTGATCTCAAATACAGTCTGTTGACAGAAGTCACAAGTTCATCTTATGAGCTGAACAAAACAGTATGTATGAAATCAAAACACTGAGCACGTACTGCTGAAAGAAAGCCCACTTGTAATCATAACCTTCATAAAACTTTACTCAATTAAAGTACGAGAAGTTGGCATACATAAGGGCGCACAGAAGACTATTTCACGACTCTGGCAGCCAAACAATCCACAGCGAGTGAGCTGACATTAGAGCATACACATCACTGAGCCAATTCTATGAAAAAATTTGGGGAGGGCAAGGGGGGAACAGGGGCACAAGCGAAGTGGACATTGCCTTCATTCTAGAGAAACTTCTCGGAACTTGATTCAGTTTCATGGCTTGCCTCAATATACAAACGCCAACAAAATCAGTGGTCAAGACACTTGACCTCATTGCAGCTGCCTTTCTTCAATGTATCTTTCTTCTTTTTCTCCTTCATCTTTCGTTGCTTCAATGCTGCGTTTCAAAGAAGCATCTTCCTCAGGTATAGCTCCATGAGCTGATTTCTCAGCTGAATGCGCTTCAGCACCATTTGCCCTAGAAACCTCTATCTCCATCGAAGCAGATGCAGAACCTGCCCTTTTCAAGCTGGGAGATTCCGGCAGTGATGCTGAGGCTGAATCCATCTCGCCACCAGGAGACAAACACTTCTCTGCAATTTGAGGTTCACGCACTGACTCAAGGACCATGGATGCACCCAGAGAAGCGACAGGTTCAGCAGATGTTGAACTCTCAGATTTTGTAGCTTCAGCTGAGATTCCCACCTTGAGCCTCTTAGAAGTATGTTCAGGGGGAGATTCACCCTTGGCCCCTGTAGCCTGCAACATCAGCACAAATATGAAACTTAAACAGTGTCCTATTGTCTTACATAAAAGTGATCAAGATATCCACTTGAAACTTTCTGTGCAACAAGAAGGGCCAGTGCAACTTGATTTTATCCCGTCTTGCTGTAACACGGTGATCCTTCCACTAAGAAGAACTAATCAATAAATCTTGTAACATAGAAAAGAAGCAAGGGCCTTTAAATCCAGTAGAGTTTTTTTTTTTTTTTTTAAAGCACATTCTAAGATCCAAACCTATCTAGATTGGGGATTTTTATTCCGCACTTAGTCGGTCCTAAGTCCGGATAAAATGGTGAGGGTTGTGTGTTAGGTATCCGACAACCAACACGTAAAAAGCCCTGTTGGATCACTCAACATAAATATGACGACTTGTGAAAATTTCCTTGGGACGTACCTTAGCAGTGACGCGTTGCACGGCTTGAGTGTTTCGAAAAATGAGCAAAGACTGGTATATCGACGTCCGGATGTAGTGAAAAATGAGCAAGGATTTCAGCATCACGGACGGATACGATTAAAGAAGTTAGTCCAGAAAAATAGAGTTCGTTTAGCTAGTTGGAACATTGAGACCTGAAATGAAAAATTTTTAGAGATAGTAGACACAATGGTTAAAAGGGGGATTCATATCGCTTGCTTACAAGAGACGAAATGGACCGAAAATAAGACTAAACTTATTCAAAATACGGGATTCAAGCTATGGTATTGTGGTCAAAGTCGGACTAGGAATGGAGTTGGTATAATTATATATAAAGAGTTGGTAGAAAATGTGATAACATCAAGCGTTAAGAGAGATATGATGATTTCTATTAAGGTGTTGATTGGAAAGGAAGTGATTAATGTGATAAATGCTTATGCCCCGTACATAGGTCTTGAAGAAGATGCTAAGGTTCAGTTGTAAGAAGACATGGATGAAATACTACAATCGATCCCTGAGAGGAAAAAAATCTTTATTGATGGAGATCTAAATGGATATGTCGATGAGGAGAAAGATGGTTACTCAGAGGTCCACGGAAGATTTGGTTTTGGTGAGAGAAATGTAGAAGGGATAAGTATATTGGATTTTGCTATGACATATGACTTTATGGTTGCAAATACCTTCTTTAAAAAGCGTGAAGAGCATTTGATAATCTTTAAGAGTGATTTATGCAAGTCTCAAATTGATTATTTTCTTATAAGGCTAAGAGACCTGAAGGATTGCAAGGACTGTAAGGTTATCCCAGGAGAATATTTGACTATTCAGCACCGTTCGTTAGTTATAGATGTATTTCTGTCTCAAATAGAAAAGAAGAAGAAAACAAAATGTAATCTCATAAGGACAAAATGATGAAACTTAAAAGGAGATGAGCAGAAATTTTTCAGAGAGATGTTGTTGAGAGAAGGTCCATGGACATTTGACGAAAATGCATGTGAGATGTAGGATGCGATGGCTGATTGTATCCGACGTATAACGAAGGACATTAGGACAATGTAAGGGCCAACCACCGTTGGATAAAGAGGGGTGGTGGTGGAGTAAAGAGATTCAAGATAAGATAAAGTATAAGAAAGAATATTACAAAATTCTGTTTAAATGTCATAGTGATGAAAATTTGAAGAAGTATACGCACACAAAAAAAAAGTTAAATATGCTGTGAGCGATGCGAAGAATAAATCGTATAAGAAGTTGTATGAAAGATTGAAAAAAAAGAGAGGGAAAAAGAAGTTTTTAAGTTAACTAGATCAACAGACAGATAAACTAAGGATTTAGGTCCGATAAAATGTGTTGAGGACGATGCCGAGCATATTCTTACGGCTGATGAGGATATTAAGGAAAGATGAAGAGAGTATTTTGACAAACTCTTTAATTGCACAAGGAAAGCGCATCTGAATGAAACAAGTAAGAATGTAGATGTGACGATGAATCGATATTACTTTCGTCGCATTATGACAGAGGAAGTTAAGGAGGCTTTAAAGCGGATGAGCTCGAGAAAATCTATGGGTCCAGATGAAATCCCGATCTAAGCTTGAAAATATCTTGGGATAAAAGGAGTTAATTGATTGACAAAACTCTTAAATAGAATTTTGATAGATAAGAAGATGCCTGACGACTGGAGAAGGAGTACTTTGATTCCCATATACAAAAACAAAGGAGATGTTCAAAACTGCTCCAATTACAGAGGAATCAAACTTATGAGTCACAGTATGATGTTATGGGAAAAAATGATAGAGAAAAGTTTAAGAAAAGCTACAGGGATGACTGAGAATCAATTTGGTTTCATGCCTGGTAGGTCAACTATGAAAGCTATTTTACTTGGCGATGTGTAATGGAACATTTTAGGATAGAGAAGAAGAATTTACATATGGTTTTTGTCGATCTGGAAAAGACGTATGATTATGTTCCAAGAGAAGTGATTTGGAAAACTTTAGAAAAGAAGGGAATGACGAATAGGTATATGGAGATTGTGAAAGACATGTATGAAAAAGCTGTTACATGTGTGCGAATCCATGTTGATAAAACGACTGCTTTTCATATTAAAATGGGTTTACACCAAGGATCAGCTTTGAGCCCATACTTTTTCGCCTTAGTAATGGATGATCTCATTAGACATATACAAGATGAAGTACCATGATGTTTACTTTTCGCTGATGATATTGCTCTGGTGGACGAAATGAAAGAAAGGGTAAATGAAAAACTTGAGACGTGGAGATTGACGTTGGAAAGTAAGGGGTTAAGAATCAGTAGAACCAAGATAGAATATATAAAATGTGTCTTTAATGAGAGTAGTCAAACAAATAGTGAGAATGTATTGTTGGGAATAGAGTCTCTCCATAAAACAGATTCTTTCAAATATTTAGGTTTGATGCTACATAAGAATGAAGGAATTGATGCAGATATTCATCATAGGATTAAAACAGGATCGCTAAAATGGAAGGACGCTTCAAGGGTGTTATGTGATCCTAAAATACCTATCAAGTTAAAAGGAAAGTTTTACAAGATACCTATTCGACCAGCGATGCTGTATGGGTCAGAATGTTGGGCAATTAACTGAAAGCATGTACAGCAAATGAGTATAAACGAGATAAAAATGTTAAGGATACGAAATGAAGTTATCAGTCAGAAAGTGGGTGTGGCTCCAGTAGAAGATAAGATGAGGGAGTCATGACTAAGATTGTATGGTCATGTGAAACGCAGGTCAGTTATAGTTTCTGTTAGGAGATGTGAAGCTTGGGAGTTAGCACATGTCAAGAGAGAACGAGGAAGACCTAAAAAAACCATGAGAGAAATCTTGAAGTATGATATGACCTATCATATTCTTACAGAAGATGATGTACATGACAGATTGAAATGGTATCGTCGTATTCATGTAATCGACCCCATTTGATGGGATAAAGACTTGATTTGTTGTTATTTTGTATATTCTAAGATCCCCTATATAGCTTCCAAGTCCTTTGATTCTGTAGGTATTGCTTTTTCTTGCGTTCAGAACATATGAACATTTCAATAATGACAATCATACCCAAACATTTCAATAACGGCAACTACCAATATGGATACAAATTGATCTAAAGAAGGGCCGAAGTTGCTGATAAATAGGCAGCAAACAGAAACAAAACTGTGTTCAGGAAAGGTTACCCTGCACAAAATATGTGGTGAAATGGATGCATCAATAAGAAAATGGCAATCAAACCAAAAGCACGAATGTACCAAATGACGCCTGTGGAAAATACCATGACTTACTTGTTTCTCAAGTGTTAACAACTGCCGTCGAAATTCATTTCGTTTCTGGTCCAGCAGCTCCTGTTTCTTGCGAATTTCTTCCAAGAGCGCTAAACTATTTAACTTCTTTTGTACTGAATGCAATGGTTTGGGACTATTTGTTGGAAGTGCTTTGATGTCATTGTTGGGTGTCCCCAGATTGTCAGCACCAAACGTAAACACTGACAGACTATCCTTTCTGTCCTGAGCGTTGGAATTAGGACGAACTGAAGCATTTGAGACATCCCATGCCTTCGCAGAAGTGCTTCCACTAGTAAATCCCTTGTCATGAACCCTATCCCGATTTGCCCACCACAACTTGATAAAACGATTACCCATAACAGCATCAGGTGCCTTTAGAGCTGCCTCTGCCTCTTCCCTTTTGGAGAACTGGACAAAAGCTCTCTCAGAATTAGCGGGAATGTAAATGTCGATGACCTCCCCAAACTTCCCAAAATGAGCTTGAAGGGATTCTCGTTTGTTGTCTTTCAAAGGAATGAAGTTGACAAATAAAGTGCACTGTGCCTTCTGGGAGGGTTTCTGGACATGGCGTCCAATGTTGTCTTGTGCCCCTTTCGCACCGCTCACCCCCACATGGGCGCCTTTGCTTTCCGGTATATATGCAGAATTCATCCCAGAATCAAAATTCTCCTTCGCTTTCTTAGTGTCAACTCTTCCCAATGCATTCTTCTGCAAATCAACATCAGCACCATTGCCTCGGATCAACTGCCCAGAAGGCTCACCATCCATCAAAGACTCGGAGCCATTGATTTTGGGAGGGTGCATTTTGGAATTTGATGTCTCTGCACGATCATTATTCCACAGCGGCTGATCAGGATTATATACATCGGTTTCACCAGCATCAATATTCCCAGGTGCATCATCCAAGCGGAACATATCTTCATCCCCATGCCGCTTTTTAGTTTTACGTGAGGATTTACTGTTGATAAATGAGCCTGAAGCAGCAGCCGCAGCAGCATCAGAGGATGCAAATCCAGCTCCAACAGATGGCCCAGGAAGAGGAGCACTTGGCAAAGATACAGGGAGGTTAAACTGTGATAAGCTCTGCAATCGACAGAAGGAAATAAGATGCAGATTCTAGAGAACTTTTATGTTCGACTTCAGCCAGATAAAAGGAGAACATAAATACACATAATTTAAAACAACTAAGCTAGCTCAAAGAGATATATATATCAGACAATACATAATGTAATGATACTGAACCACGAAGAGATTTATAATTCTATATACACATAACACAAGTGAAAGAATAAACATATGATGAAACAACATAGTAAGCCACAGCTAAAGAAAACGGCATATGAGAATAGATATTAATATCACCTGATGAACTGATGAATTGTGCCAAGTGATCCTGCATGGATACCAAATTCTAACAACGTTCTACTCAACACGATCAGAAGTTCAATGGAATTTGACATACCTGGACATCTTCAATAACAATACGGTTGAGGCCATGCTCCATTGGGCACATATCACCTCTCAAGCAGAATCCACGCTCCTCAAAGTCTATACAGCGTTGTCGTGGAACCCCTAAATTCAAGATTGGCGGATGAATTGCGTTCATGGCTCCATTTGGGGCTCCAGGAATTACTCCAAAATTGTTCCATGAAGCACCGTGAAAATCACCCATGAGAGGAGGAACGTCCACTGAACTAAACCAAGGATCATGTGGGTTCCAGAAATTATTCCTAACTAGTCCATTCTCTGGTAGAAATGATTGGTTTAACTTATATCTCAGGTCTAAATTGGAAGAAACTTGCGAGTGATTTCCCATTGGACGTCTTCTGTCAAATTTTGTAGAAAAATCTTGATTTGAGTTGAAGTTGGACTGGGCAGAGCCATCCCTGAATGCATATCCATTTTGAAAAGGCTTCTTGAACTTCCGGTAAGGCCTGGGAAAAACTGGCTCCAACTGATCTTTCTCTTGAGATTGCGTCTGGGTATCTCGCCTTCGGTGCTTATGATTGCGATCATCATCATCATCATCATCACTGAAATCTTTCTCATCAGGATCAGAGACACGATCAACTGAAGAAAGATCCTCTGGCTTTGGCGACGAAGCCTTGCTCATACTGCATACAGAATCCACTGGTACCAGTCTTTGCTGCAGAGTACCTATATAAGACAATAACTAGACCCATCAAAACACAGAAAGCATAACAATGATGGGAAAAGAAGAAGAAGAAGAAACAATCTATGGGAAGATCACAGAGTTCCTATCCCAAGCGTATCCTTTTCTTGGTTCCCGTATGCACCAAGTTGGTTATGACTACAACCATCATTATGAGCAGAACTCATAAAAACAATTTAAAAGATTGCCAAGATAAAGCAGGCCAAGACTCCCAAAGTCACTTCCTAATCTGCCTCCTGCACCTGTTCAACTTATGTTTTTGCTATTCTATGTACCTCTCCTGCACTGGCAAAATAATCTAGCACCAAGCAACACTACTTGGCAAGAAAAATTCAATCTTGCATCGTATGATTCCTCCAGTAATGATACAATTAAAACATACAATCTTGAACATCCAAACTAGTCCTATATGTCTGAATATACAGCTTAACTCGACAATTTCATATTTACAGAATGTGATGAGGCAAGGTTCTAAGTACTGGTAATAAAAAAAAAAAAGCTCAAAATTACTCCAGTATCCAAAAATATTACGCTGAGAATATACATTATCAATATTTGAGAATGTAAAATGCTCGTCAACTGCACATAAACTGCTCGCCAGCTACCCAATGAGTTATGACAAACCCTCTTTTGACCATCACCATGATTAGGGATTTGACACCAAATCAGTGGGTGATGTCTAAAAAAACCACTTGTAAGACATTGTCCATTTTCAGGAGATGAGTTTGACGGTTTGACCTATTGATCAGATACTTGTCAAGAAGCCCTTGATCATATATTCAACTCGCGAAGAAAACAACTTCTCGAATTGTGAGTCAAGTTTATGTACATGTTCCTCTACTAAACCCTGCTTCAAAAGGGACCGGCAGAGTTTACCTCATCGAGCTAAATGTCGGACACAGCTCCAATAGACCATTACAACTCCGTATAACTATCCAAAAGATAAATGTAGCAATAGTCCACCACTGAAGATAGCAACCGATTCACTACTTGTTTCCGAATTCTTTCACCGTTGAAACAAAGGTATCATACACATCTACCACCAGTCCACCATATATCCCTCCTATGTCCTGAATGCTAATATCCGAACATCCAAAAGTCCAAACAGCGTATCTCGTTTCCCACACATCGAAACAGCTTCTCGCCATTGCTTCACTATCTTCAGCTTACCTTCAAAGTTCTAACCACTCCCAAGTGACAAATGACAACCAAAATCAAAAGCCACAGCACTGGCTTCAAAACCTATTCGAATAACCGAGAACAAGTATTGACGGAACCAGCAATATCAAGAAACGGAAAGCAAGCGATTCACTCGTCGGTTAAACCTAATTAATTCCCAAACCTCGTATCAGAAACAGCATCTCACTATCAGAATCACCTACAAATCGATGCTCGAAGCATCTAAAATCCAGCCACAGGATTCGATTAACCTAGCGTTTTCACCATCTAAACAATAGAAAATAACAAAAACTGGACAAAAGAACGAACAAAAAGACAAAACCTTACGAATATATTCTCGAACTACGGCGCCGACCGAGGCAGGATTGCGTTCTTGATCGACGATCCTCGAAAGGGGGAAATGGCGATGAGCTGGTGGAATGAGGCGGCGACGAAGGAGATGGCGGCGGGGGATGGTCGGAGGTGGTTGCCGGCGGCGGGGAGGGATTGGCCTGACAAGAAGGAGAAGAAAATGGAGGAAAATGAGTAGGAAATTACTTTCTTTTTGCAAAACTAGGGAATCACTTTGTTTTGGGAGAGAACATGAGAACTCCTCCGACTAGGGAATCGAATGGTACTGGATAGAATATCACAGAGAAGGGTTAACCTATGCAAAGATGTCCTAATCCTTTCCAATCAATCAGCTTATGTTTCAATTTTTGAAAATAAAAATAAAAATTATGTTTCTAGTATTACGGTTATGGAATGTAAGCTTGAAGGATTGTGATAGGTTCATTGTTAAATTATCCGAACATCTCAAAATAATCTGACACGATAATTTATATGTGTATTAATTTTTGTTGTAGAGACTAATTTATCCTTTAAGTTGTGAATGAAAGAAGTGAGAAAAATAAAAGAAAAGAAAAAAATAATGAAATGAGTTAATGTGATATAAAATAAAAAATATAGATGTTTTGATAATTTTGTAGGAAAAAAATTTCTAAATATGATAATGTTGTAATTTATTTGGGACATTTTAATTTAATAAGTGTTGTAATTCTTTTGGGATTGAGGGAGTATTTAAGGTTGACTTAGCTTTCCTTTCAAAAAATATTTTGACTTAGTGTTAATCCTATATTCAAGGTCATTGAACTATCTTGTATCTTTATTCCTTAAAATGAAAAGATTGATGATGATATTATTTATTACATAAAAAGATGATGTCTGAAAATGATAAGAAGTTTTCAGGGGTGTTGTATGGGAGAATTTTTATTTTAAAATCCTCACATAAGTTCAAAAGAGCATTACACTCCTTCTCTCATTTTTACATACACATCATTTTTCACTCCAAATCTAGTTTTCATTTTACTTAATATTATCCTCACAACCCACACAATCCATCATTTATTTTGTACATGTCATCATCCCTCCCCCTTCGCCATCTCCACCGCCAAGCCACTGTCACTCCCTCTCTCTATCTCATCCTCTCCTCCTGCTCTCCTAGCCCAAGCTCACAACCACACAGCCTTTCTCAATATAAGTTCACCATCTCTCCTCCTCTACCATGAGACCTTAAATCAGATTTCAGATCTCAACATCGAAACACATCGACCTTTTTGATATCTCGAAGAATCATAGCAGTACCCATAGGCAAAATGGTTATTTGTCTTTGTCGATATTCGGCGAAATTGAGGAAGATGAGGATGAAAAAGGGTTTGATCATGTGGATGGATCATCGGTGATTCAGGATTTGAGAAAAAGGATTGATTCAGGTATTTGGATTGCGGATCGAAGATTGCGTGATTCGGATCGAAAGATGGATGGTGAAATTCGGGTTTGAATTCGAGGATGGATTGAGGTTTGGGTGAGCAAGGTGAGGCGATTGATGATAATGATGATGGTGGTGATGATGAGTGAGAATTTAAGGGTGCATTAGATGTTAGTGATCGTGGTGTGAGTAAATTTGACGGTTCTTTTGATGTTGGATTTCGTATCAAAACAACAATCTCTATTCCTTAGTTTTGATGATAAACACACTTTATTTTCACAAGATACCTTGATGTGTTTTGTCTAAATATTGTAGATTGATGAACAGGTACACTTATGCATAGGACACGTTATAAGGAAGATTCAAGTCTTTGTTCAGTTGATAAAAGGCATTGAAGAATCAGGATCCAAGTAATTATTTGGAACTTATCTAGCATATGGAAGCATTTGGAGTTATAATGAGTGTTGATGTAATTCAAAAGTGTAGTCCACATATAAAGGTATGACAATCCACTATTTTTTAAGTGTTTAGGAGCACCAAAGTTAAAAAAAGATTTTCAAATGTTTTGAGTGTTCTGTTTTTGGTAATGAGACCAGTCTCATGAACACTGCGAGTTTTCAAAAACTGTCTTGACTGAATCAAGTGTGGGTTCAAATTCTAAAATTGTTTTTTTCTTATTTTCGGATAAGTCAATTGTTTAAAAATATTTTTCTACTCGTTTCGACGCATGAGTTGTGATTTTTACTATAGAGAATGGTTTGTTATTTGTTTTAATTTTTGTGGAGATTATGCAAGAAATTAATTGCCTACTAACACATCCCTAAACTTATTTTTGAAAGGAAATCGGCACGATCTCTTGCCCACTGCGATTGACTATTTATTGAAAACTCTATTGTTTTGAAAACCCTAAGCACACAAAGCGATTGGCAGCCAAAGTGAAATTTGAGATCAAAGCTTAGAGTGTATTTTGATTTCAATCAACTAAGGTTTGAAAATATTTTTCGAGTTTTGATTTTCAAGGACATTATGAGGTGAATTCTAAACCTTTGTGTATTCCTACATTATTTTTGATTGTTGTGATTGTCATAGGACATGGATTGACACTTGTATACGATTTAATGAGTCTGTAAATTGAACCGAACCCAATTTAGGAGGAGCAGCTAGTTCGAGATAGAAATAGTAATTTGTAACAAGTTTAGAGTTAGACTTGTAGAGTTGAGCTGTAACCTTAGGGTAGGTTCAACTGAATGGATCGTAATCCTAGAGTTAGGATACAAACGGGATGAAAATGCGAGTACTAAAGGGAGATTAGTACAAGAGTTTCAAATCTTGTGCCCATTTAAATTTAGCATCTTAGTTTGCATGCATGCTCATTAATCATCAATCACAGTAACAAGATAGGAACTTATACACAATTGAGTATTAGCCTGAGTCTAGAGTGAAAACCAAAATTAGAATCATTGTTATCTGATTGTCAACTTTAAGTAAATTAGAGTACTCACACAACCTTTTTTAAGGTCACAGAAATAGACTGTCCAGGTTATAACAATGGTACCGATCCCACTGCATATCCCGCTGCATAAGTTATTTGTTTGTGTTGTTTGCAAAAAGAAATTCAATACACAATTCACTCTCTCCTCCCCTCTCCAC
>JAOVYX010001975.1:0-12182 GCA_035668315.1 Drosera spatulata | reverse complement strand
ACTTCAAGGATCATTGATGGTTTTGGAAGTGCTAATTTCACACTACCAAATGGTACGCAAATCCATGTCAAACATGCTTTATACTCCTCAAAATCCAAAAAAAATCTTTTAAGTTTCAAAGATATTCTTCTTAATGGTTTTCATTTAGAAAGTACAACTAAAGATGAAAATCAATATCTTTATATCACCTCTTTCGTTTCTGGTAACAAACAAATCATTGAAAAACTTATAATTTTTCTATCTGGTTATATTTTATCCAAATTAAGGCTATTGAGTCTTATAATATTACGGATTCACAGTTCATTGATTCTAACACAGTTATAAGTTGATAAATCGATGAAATGGTCGATTATATTGGGTCTTCATTATTTACATTACCCCACTAACTTATAACTCGTCGTGTTAGATTGGGTCGATTTATCAAATTAAAATTCTGAAGTCCTGCTTTCACATTCAAGAACTCAAACCCGTCATCAACCCGTCATCAAACCCATCATCAACTCCTCGTCAAATTCGTCTAGTTTTCCAAACCAATCAAACAATTCATTTAATCCAAAGCAAGGGAAATCGGGACGGGGTTGGGTTACCTTACTAAAGAGGGAAGACTGAATGGTTTCGATGGTGGCGACGAAGTGGTGAGGGCTGACTTCAGGCGGCGGCGGTTGTGGCTGACCGATCATGGTGGCAATGCGACAGCGGTGTTGGGAGCTCGTTGGTGGCTGGGTTCGATGGTGGCTGATTGGCGGCGGGATCTTGCAGGAACAACGGCGGCTGCTAGGGCGACGTCAGGGCTGCGGCTGGTTGGCTGGGCGGAGGCGGCGATGCGGCGGAGGGGAAGGTGGCCGGAGCAGCAGCAGGCAGGGCGGCTGGGTTCGATGGCGGGCAGGACGGCGTCGGGCTGGGTGGTGATGGCTCGGTCGGGGGAGGGTAAAAGGAGAGGACAGGAGAGGAAAAAAGATAAGGAGAAAGGATAAGGGGTTTAAGGACGTTTCGTTATCCCTTAAAATTATATTTGGTATAATTATTTTCTCAGATCGTCGAGATAATTATATCAATATTCTTTACTTTTTTAACAAGTTCGTATTTTTATTTAGAATTCAATTTTAATGACTCGTTTATTTTAAGAAAAATTAATAGCATAATTAATTAAGCATGTCTGAAGTTCTGATTATTACAATTATACCACCAGTTGTTTCGGTTTCTGGGCGAGTTGGTTCTGATTCGGCTATAAACTACAAGCATAGTAGTCTACGAGGTGTTATTGTGGAAGAAACGGTGTGTTGGTTTACTTTTCATGGTGTTTGTTTATAGTGTATGCTGGTATGCTGTTCTTGTGGTTGAATCAGCTCATTACTGTTATTACTATGTATCCTAAGCGGAACAACACTTTTAACACAATGATGCTGGTTCTTGGGTGCAAGATTCTACTTTGATGTTGTGCGAGAGTAAAGAGGTTCCATGGTGAGCGTCTGCCGATGCTGTTTCATTTGTATTGGGAACCTGTCGGATCTTCATTAAGAATTATTTTGTTAAAACTTCATTTTCATTTTCTTAAATGTTGTTAATACTTCTTAGCTATTTTTTTTAGGATGATGGTACTGGCCGTGTGGTTGTTGTTGGAGCTCGACGTGCTGCAGGGTTGGATTTAATGATAGCAAGTGAGGTACTCTGAAGAATCGAGTCGATCACTTATACAAGGGGGTCTTGATTATCTGCAAGGTCTCAAGGTATCTATTTCGTTTTAGGGGTGTGTGTCAAATATGCATAAGGGGGCCTGTTAAATTTACATTCAATTCACTAGTGTAGAACTTGTTTTCAGATGCTTGGCGTCAAGCGTACTGAGCGAGTTCTACCAACTGGGACCCCTTTGACGGTTGTGGGTGAGGTACAATATGATATTCATATGATGTATGTCAATTTTAGTGTTATTTTTATTTTTACCCGAATTCCAAAGTTCTATTTTCCTGGTACTGTGCTTTCTATTCTTCACATAACTTCTTGTGTTTGGTCATCCGGGTATGGTTGTTGTTCTTACGTTCTCTGCATATGATATCGCATCTCATTCTTGTCAAGTATCGACAGCAAGAGTATGATGGGCGGTGTGGTGAATGTTGTTTCACTCTATGTGTATTGACATAGTAGAATATGTCCAAGTATGGTTATGACAATACTGATATTGATTTTCCTAGGAAATTAGGTTACAAGCACAGTACTCATTTTGCCATTGATTTTTTTTTTTTCATGGTGTTCTTCCTAGGAACCATGAAATATCTAATACAACATGTGTCTTGAACCATACTAAAGAACTAAATACTTCTTCTTGAGCACCAATTGGTTTGTGAATGGAACTATTTTATTAATTTTTTATGGAAATGTAGAAACAGAATTTTTCCAATACAGGTGCAATTGGATATGCATTGTTTCTTCCATTGTTCTTGGCAACTCTGCGTGGCACTCTCTATGTAGGCTGTTAGTCCAGGCTATAGCTGGGTTTTTTTGTTGTGCTTACAGTATGTTTGCCAGGAAGAGTACTAGAAAGGAAAAATGCTACAGTAGTTTTTACGCCATTTATTACACAGTAATAATCATAGATCGTGACCAATTAAGATTGAAGTTTGGCTGGCTAAGGTTGACTTAAACAATCACCCCTTGACCCTATTTCCTGAAAGTAAAAAGATTTAATTTTTGTTTAGAATATCTAATTTTTGTGATCTGGTTCCTTTTGGTTTCTGAATCCTTACAATAAATGCAAATTATTTCTTTCCCTTTCGTTTTTTGTCTGGAACAAAAAAAAAAATTAAAAAATTCTTTAGCTCCCTTATATGTCAACCTTTGTTTACTTCTTGTTTCCTACGACAGGCTTGAGCAATTTTGGTTTGCATGTAATGAGTAGGGATTGGTTTAGGGATGTGCAATATGATGGGTGGGGTCGTAGATGGGGATTCATGGTTCATCTTTTTTGATGAGTCATTTTAAGGCCAATATTGCAACTTCCCCTGGATCAGTTATAATCACAAAATCACAAGTATCCAGGTTATAACTGGTCTATGTGGTTCGATGTGCCATGAATTGCATTCTCTTCAAGCTTTTCTTATTCAATGGATGTTGAAATGAAGCACTGTTGTTCAGTACCACCTTGAAATTTTACTCTATGATTTTAAATAAAATAAACATAAAAAATTTGTGTATGTGTAATGACTTGCTCCACAAGTGTTTTCCATTTGGCTAGGCTGTCAAAGATGATGTTGGAACAGTTAGGATTCAGACACCTTACAAAGGTCCCTTTTATGTGTCTCTCAAAAGCGTTGATCAGCTTGTTGCGAACCTGGGGAAATCAGCACGGTATTGCGTTTTATTCCTTGGTTGTTTATCTCATTGTCGTGTACTTTTGGCTAACAGATTGTTCAAAGTTTCAGGTGGTACAAGTATGGATCTCTTGGTTTAACTGTACTAGGCATTTATTTGGTCACCAAGCGTGCAATTGAATTTGTTTTGGAAAGAAGGCGTCGTAGGGAGTTTCAGAAAAGGTATGGATCAAGCTGCTGTTTTCTTCAGGCATAGAAATAATTTTGATGTGAGTAGACATGGCAGTGAGGTTCTCTTCCCCAAGGCACACCAAGCCAAAGAATATGGGAAGAAAAAAAAAAAGAAAAAAAAAAAGAAGACAGAAAAAGAACCAATGTAGATGTATATGAATTTTCTAGAAAACAAGTAATATGTTAGTTTTTTGAGTTCGTAGGGCATTCATACCTCAACAATACTCTTCTTTGTGGACTTAAAGTTCCTTGGTGCCCGGTGTACTTGACATAACTCTTTTGTAAGTCATATTGCGTAAGAGGCGAGGCCCTGACATGAACAAGACACCAGATTGCAGCCATGCACTCCTATTATTATCGGAAGCAAGCGAATTCTTAATGATGTTCAAGGCTTAATCTTATGTAAATATTACATATCTGCAATGCTGTCATTTAACTTTGCATGATTTTTGTATCTAGGGAAGGCTTAGGGTTATTTGCATGTGAACCGTGCCTACAAGTTATAAATAAGGGATCCTAGAAATAAAATAAAATAAATGTAAAGGGGAATTTAATGCTAGCATCACACAAGCTTATGTGATGCTAAGCCTTCTTTGAAATTGATCTAATGGCTTAGATTTAATAATAAAAAATAAAGGGTCAAGATTTAATTAGATTGAGCTAGATTTAAAAAATAAAAAAATAATCAAATAGTAGATCAATAACTGTCGTAGTCATTGTCAACCCATTGATTCCGGCCATTTTTTCTTTGACCTCGTTAGCAATTACTGTCACCGTAGTCGGCCTGGTCGGCCTCGATTTTCCCTCGCCATCGTCGGCCTGGATTTCCC
This sequence comes from Drosera spatulata, assembly GCA_035668315.1. Lineage (NCBI taxonomy): Eukaryota > Viridiplantae > Streptophyta > Magnoliopsida > Caryophyllales > Droseraceae > Drosera > Drosera spatulata. Next base: position 7,816 of record JAOVYX010001975.1, on the reverse strand, counting down.
ATTGTCATGGTCGGCCTCGACATCCCATCGTCTTCGTCGACCTTGATTTCCCGTCGTCGTCGTCGTTGGCAACCTCGAGTTCTCTTCATCGTTGTAGTCGGCCTCGATTTTCTCTCGTCATCGTCGACCTGGATTTCCCACAGTCGTGGTCAGCCTCGACATCCCATCGTCTTCGTTGGCTTCGCTTTCCCGTCGTCGTTTTCGTCGCCAACCTCAAGTTCCCTTCATTGTCGTCAGCCTGGAGTTCCCTTTGTCATTGTCAACCTCAATTTTCCATCGTCATTGCTGTTGGCCTCAATTTCCCTTCCTTATTGACGACTTTGAGTTCCTTTCATCGTGATAGTCGTGGGATCTATGAGATTTTCTAAATTAAATCTTGACCCTTATTTATTTTTTATTTTTTGATTAAATCTGGACAGTTGGATTAGTTTTTACAAAGGCTTAGTGTCACGTCCAAAATTTTTCGCGCTCCCACGCACACCACGCTAACCCCTTGGTCACCTACATTTTGCTCTCAAAGGAAAAAGGAGGCCTCAATAGAAAATTCTAGAGTTCTCTAGAGTATGAAAGATTCTACAATTCTCTAGAGAAATATAGAACTCTCTTGAGTACTCTAGATTTATCTAGAGTAGTGTGGAATTATCTTATAAATACTAGACTTCTCTAGGACATTCTAGGAAGATCTAGGAGTTGTATAGAATTATATAGAATTCTCTAGAATTCTTGGCAAGACCTATAAATAGGCTTGCCACTCCTCATTTGTAATGATCAAGGAATCAAGCAATCAAGCAATACAAAGCCAAGTTTGAGAGCATTCCAAGCTTCCTTATGAGTTTCAATTCTTGAGAGTGTTGAGAGTTAGGCTGACTTAGCATACTCGAGGCAAGGTTTGCTAAGTGCCGTATGGTCTAGAGAAAAAGCCCATGACAAGTGGTATCAGAGCACGGTTACGAAGGGTCGAATCGTGGTCCAATGGCCGAGGAATCCAACATTTCCCAGGGTGTGCAACTTCCCCTTGATCCCGAGTTTCAGAAGAGGGAAAAGTCTCGCGAGGGGCGAGAATCCTTGTCTTCCCTCAACACCCGATTGGCACGGGTGGAGCTAGCCTTGGCCGACGGAGAGGACAGGCTAGACAAAGTCGAAGAGCATGTGGAGGAGCTACCGTCCAACGAGGAGGAGCTCCGCGGAGAGATGCAAGGTGCACTCAACACCGCCATTGACACGCTACAAAAGCAAAGCGATGCCTTACAAGCTCTCATCGATGCGTTGCGAGAAGAAGTCAAGGAGCTCAAAGGTGAGTTAAACCTTTGTAAAGTTACATTATCCACGGGTGGTGTGGCTCAACCTGCTCCCAGGATCGAAGTTCCGAAGTCAAGATCGTTCAAAGGAATAAGAAACGCGAGGGAGCTCGATAACTTTTTATTTAGCCTAGAGCAATACTTTGGTGCGCTAGACTTGGTAGACGAGAATGCCAAACTCCGCACGGCACCTCTCTACCTCACCGACACCTCTCTACCTCACCGATACCGCTACCTTGTGGTGGAGGCGGCGACAAGCGGACATCGAGCGAGGACATCCTCAATTGATACCTGGGATGATTTCAAGAAGGAAATCAATAGGCGATTCTATCCCGAGCATGCGGAGGACGAAGCACGGGCCAAACTTCGTCGGCTCACTCAAAGGGGCTCAATCCGAGACTATGTGAAAGAGTTCTCGGAGCTAACTCTTGAGATCCCAGGTATGACCGAGAAAGACTTGCTCTTTTCGTTCATGGACGGGTTGCAATCATGGGCGAAACTTGAGTTGCAAAGAAGAGGAGTCCAAGATCTTGCTCAAGCTAATGTAGTTGCAGAATCCTTAATCGAATTTCGCAAGGCCGACTCCAAGCAAAAGAATCCCAAGATTGCTAGCTCGGGCAATGGTGGGGGAGAGAAGGAAAAGTTCCCCAAGGATTAAGACGGCCAGGCTCGATTCACTAAGGAAAAGGGCAAGCAACCCTTCGGGCACAAATCCGGAGGACAGGAGCATAAGGCTGGAGGAGACCAACCCAAGCCTAAGTTGGCATGCTTCATTTTTTACGGGCCTCATTGGGCCAATGAGTGCCCAAAGAAGTCGAGACTCACCGCACTCATCCAAGAGGATGAGCAAAGAAGGGAAGAGGCAAAGATGGGATCCCTCCAATTCCTAAGCGCGGTAAGGTCGACCCATAATAGCATTGGTGGACACCAGAGCCACAAACAACTTCATATCGGAAAGGCATGGCCAATCGCCTTTCCGTCAAAGCTTACCGAGGTGGTGGATACATCAAAGCCGTTAATTCGAAGGCCCAACCACTAGTCGGCATAGCTAAAGGCGTCGACATGAAGATTAGACAATGGGACGGTTTGGTAAATCTCTCTATTGTTCCTATGGACGATTATGACTTGGGGCTTGGCATGGAATTCATGGACCAAGTAAAGGCTATCCCAATCCCATATGCCAACTCTTTATATATCCTCGAGGACGGTAAGACATGTGTGGTGCCTTGCACTCGAGGCAAAACGAGGCACCAAGGTGTTATCCGCTATGCAGCTTGAGAAGGGTCTCAGGCGGAATGAAGTCACGTATCTTGCCACCCTTGTGGAGGAAGTCCCGAATGGGGGTGCCAAGCCCCTGGACGTGCCGACCGAGGTGAAAGAAGTCCTAGAAGACTTCTCTGATATCATGCCTGCCGAGTTACCGAAGAAGCTTCCACCTAGGCGGGAAGTGGATCATCATATTGAGTTTGAGCCGGGAACCAAGCCCCCTGCCCAAGCACCTTATCGTATAGCCCCGCCAGAGCTTGAGGAGCTTCGTAGGCAATTGAAGGAGCTTCTGGATGTCAGAAATATCCAACCGTCGAAAGCTCCCTATGGCGCCCCGGTGCTCTTTCAAAAGAAGAAGGATGGTTCTCTCCGTCTATGCATCGACTATCGAGCACCTAATAAGGTGACGGTGTAGAATAAATATCCCATCCCCTTGATCACCGATCTCTTTGATCAGTTTGGAGGTGCACGATGGTTTTCCAAGCTTGATCTTCGTTCAGGGTACTATCAAGTGCGGATTGCCGAAGGCGATGAGCCGAAGACCACTTGTGTGACGAGGTATGGAGCTTACGAGTTCCTTGTTATGCCCTTTTGGTTTGACTAACGCTCCGGCTACATTTTGTACCCTTATGAACACGGTGTTTCACCCCTTCTTGGATTGCTTTGTGGTGGTATATTTGGATGATATTGTGGTGTATAGCCACACCTTGGAGGATCATCTACGCCGATCATCTACGCCAAGTCTTCCAAGTGCTCCGTGCCAACGAGCTATATGTCAAAAAGGAGAAATGCTCGTTCGCCCAGCAGGAGATTGAATTCTTGGGGCACGGATGGGTCATGGGAGAATCCGGATGGACGGAGCCAAGATAAAGGCAATCCAAGAATGGGAACCACCAACGAAGGTACCCCAACTTCGGTCTTTCTTAGGCCTCGCTAATTATTATCGCCGATTTATCTCGGGATATTCGATGAAGGCAGCACCCTTGATAGACTTGCTCAAGAAGAATCGCCCTTGGGATTGGGACGAGCGCTGCCAAGAGGCCTTTGAAGCATTAAAACAAGCCATTAGCAAGGAACCAGTCCTTGCCTTGACAGACTATAGCAAGTCGTTTAAATCCATACGGATGCTTTGGATTTTGCTATCGGGGGTGTGCTGATGCAAGATGGTCACCCCATACCTTATGAAAGCCGCAAACTCAACGACACGGAACGACGCTACACCGTGTAAGAAAAGGAGATGACAGCTGTGGTACATTGCCTACGCACGTGACGTCACTACTTGTTGGGCGGTAAATTCGTGGTCAAGACCGACAATGTGACCACAAGCTATTTCCAGAAACAGAAGAAGCTCAGCCCAAAGCAAACACTCTGGCCGGACTTCTTGGTTGAGTTCGACTATGTCATGGAGTATAAACCGGGCAAAACTAACCTGGTAGCGGACGTTTGAAGCCGTAAAGCTGAGCTTGCCGGTATCAGCATACCAAAGACTCAGTTAATCGACCGCATTCGAGAAGGGTTGTAGCATGATTCCTTTGTCAAAACCTTGTTTGAGCTTATCAAGTCAGGGAGGACACCAAGGTTTTGGGAGACGGACGGGATGATTTATGCCAAGAAGAATCGTTTATACATGCCAAAGTAGGAGAACTTGCGACGCGAGGTTCTCAAGGAGTGCCACGATTCCTTATGGGCCGGACTCCCGGGACAGCGATGAGCACATGCCTTGGTGGAGGGCATGTATTTCTGGCCGCATATGATGAAGGACGTGGAGTTCTATGTGCACACTTGTCTTGTATGCCAACAAGACAAGGTTGATCAGAGTAAGCCGGCGGGATTGCTCGAACCGCTGTCTATCCCGAAACGTCCGTGGGAGAGCATTTCGATCGATTTCATCATCAGATTGTCCAAGTCAGAAGGATGCGGCACTATCGTGGTCGTCGTGGACCGATTCTCAAAGTATGGCATATTCATCCCTGCGACAAAGGAGTGCCCCGCAGAGGAAGCAGCCCGCCTCTTTCTAAAGAACGTGGTCAAGTATTGGGGAGTTCCTCGGGATATCGTGAGCGATAGAGATGCTCGCTTCATGGGGAAGTTCTGGACCGAGCTACTGAAGCTCATGGGATCAATGCTCAATTTTTCAACGAGCTTTCACCCGCAAACGGATGGCCAAACAGAGAGGGTGAATGAGTTACTCGAGATATACTTACGGCACTATGTGAGTGCCAACCAACATGATTGGACAAAGTTGTTGGACATTGCCCAATTCTCTTATAACCTTCAGCGTTGCGAGACAACGAATCGGAGTCTGTTCGAGCTCGTAACGGGGCAACAACCATTGACTCCCAGTGCCGTGGCAACAGACTACACGGGGTCGAGTCCAGCGGCCTACAAACTCGCCAAGACATGACAAGGACAGACGGATACCGCCCGCGTTTACTTGGAGAACGCTAATAAGCGCATGAAGAAGTGGACGGATACTAAGCGGAGGCCACAAGAGTTTCAAATTGAAGACCTTGTCCTTATCAAGCTCCAACCCTAGAATTACAAAGCGTTCAGGAGTCTGCACAAAGGGTTGGTTTGGAGATACGAGGGTCCGTATCCCATCATCAAGAAGGTAGGCAAGGTCGCCTATATGGTGGAGTTGTCACCCAACCTTAAGCTTCATCCGATCTTCCACGTGAGCTTACTCAAGCCTTATCATTCGGACGACGAAGACTCTGACCGAGGGCAACCGAAGCGTGCCCCACCGATTGTCACTACCTCTTACAACAAGGAGGTAGATGAGATCATTGCCGAAAGGGAGGTCCGCAAGAAACGCGTTTTCTGTTATCGTGAGTTTCTAGTCAAATGGAAGGGGTTACCTGACAGTGAGACAAGTTGGGAGCACGAGGCCGACCTTTGGCAATTCAAGGAGCAGATTTCGAAGTTTCGAGACGCACAAGCGACGAGGGCGTTGTCAGGATAGGTGGGGGAGAATGTCACGCCCAAAATTTTTCGTGCTCTCGAGCACACCACGCTAACCCCTTGGTCACCTACATTTTGCTCTCAAAGGAAAAGGGAGGGCTCAATAGAAGACTCTAGAGTAGCAAAGACTCTAGAATTCTCTAGAGAAATATAAAACTCTCTTGAGTACTCTAGATTTATCTAGAGTAGTGTGAAATTATCTTGTAAATACTAGACTTCTCTAGGACATTCTAGGAAGATGTAGGAGTTGTATAGAATTGTATAGAATTCTCTAGAATTCTTGACAAAACCTATAAATAGACTTGGCACCCCTCATTTGTAATAATCAAGGAATCAAGCAATACAAAGTTAAGTTTGAGAGCACTTAATCAAAGAGTATCAAAGATTGAATCTTTGATCACCGAACTTTGATAATGAAGATGGTCCACGGAAATCTCTGACCTCGTCAATCCAAATTCAATCTATTACCTCCTCGAATCGATTAGTGTTTTTAAATAATTCTCTGATATCACTTATTAGGATCGATTCACACACACGATTAAGCAATAAAGAGAAGAGATACCAAATTTACGTGTAAAAATCCAGGAAGAAAAACCCACGGTCGTCGACGGGATCCACTATGGAGAAAATTGATAGAGATAGTTTATTACAAAGACTATTTATAACTCACAAAATAACCCTAATTCTTTCAATTTTGATTGGCCCAACAAAAAGATGAATACAACCAAAAACTCGGAGAAACGCAACAAAAAGCCGTAGGGCTCTTGCCCATAGGGCACGGCATCAGCCTTCTGTGCCCAGCAACATACGAAATTCGTGTCGCACGGCCATGCCTGGCCAAGCACAGCCCGTGCCGTGTGTGAAAGCCATCTCCTCGTCTCCTACTACTCTCTCACGAATCTGGACCATCACCCAATATGCTTTTGTTGCATTAACTTACTGAAGAATCATATTTCTCCGTGGGTTTCTGGCGAGCTTCTTTTATTAAATGGTAGACGAACTTGTTGACATGTTCGACACTTCTCTTCTACTTTGCCTCTCTATCAACATTCAGGAATCTCTTGATGGACCAAAGGCTTCCCTAAGTGGTGAGAGAGCATTAGCATCGTCAAAAGCGGCACTAAATTTCCTGCCTTCATCATTAGTCCCAACACTGCGGAAATGCTACTTTTGAGTATTGAATCTACTGTTGATCTAAGAAACATCTCTTGGATCTCGACTACTTGTTGGTTCTAGTGGAAAAGAAGGAGAAATTAAAACAGAAGTTTTTGTGGTGGAGGAATGCACAAGCGATCTCATCAGCAAGATTCGCAAGCATTTTCGCAAAAGATCCTGCTGCTGTCGTCCCTCAAGTTCCCTGATGAAAATTCATAAAACTGGAGACTTTCCTTTGATTCTGCCATCTCGTATGTCGGATCAATCCACGACGAAAATCACATCATCAAGTAGATAGCTTAGGTTCTTATATTCCTCAGATCCCTAGGGATAATTCTCAAACTTAGTCTCTTACAGCTTGAAGTTCTGAATGCTTCTATCAACAGAACCTTTGCTTCATTAAAAATTTCCAAGTTCAGGAACTTTGCGCTTTGGAAGCAGTGCCTTCCAAGTTCAGAAACTCACAGAAAAGACATAACAAATTTTGAATAGAACTTCAGATGGTTTTGCTAATGCAAAAACAGAAATGAATATCAACTTTTTTTTACAAGACAATCTACTCATCAGTTTTAACAAGCTAAGCTAAACATGAATGAGAATTATGGGGAATCGAGTGCTTGCCACAAACCAGGCAAAAAAATCATTAACAAGAGACAGGCTAACTAACAGTATTGGGGAATTGGGAACTTGCCGCAAGCAGATCGACGATAACATCAACATCGTTTGAGGCGATGGCTGATGAGAAGAGCATTTGTTATCCTCAGAGCCTTGAAGATCCGGCAATCAGTCATCTATATATCGAGGGCTAACTTGATGAAAACTTCATCCAAAGGCCTGGCTAAAATAATCTTCAAGCCGGCATCTTGGTATTCAGTACCAACGGTGTCAAGCTCCTCTACATTATGTTACGAACGGATCCGTTAATAATAAACACAAACAATAACGAGTGCGTAAAAATAAACGAGATAAAGATTTTTACGTGGAAACCCTTACGGGAAAAACCACGGGCGGTCGCCGACGACGAAAAATCCACTAACCCAAAAAAAGGAAATACAAAAAGAGTTACACTCAAAATATTGAGAATCTCACAATAAGAGATAGAGATAATAATCTCTAAAACAAATCCCTTAAACCCT
>JAOVYX010001974.1:0-12183 GCA_035668315.1 Drosera spatulata | reverse complement strand
ATTTAAAAATACAATCTTTTTAAACAACACAAATAAATATCAAAATATTAAAATTTAGATATATATTAAATTTTATTCAACTTAAAAAATTAAAATTAAAAACGGTTCGGAACCGAAACCAAACCGCCGGTTTCGGTTCCGGTTTTTGATTTCTTAAACCGAAACCGAAACCTTATAGCACGGTTCGGTTCCTGTTCCAAAACGGTTCCGATTCCGATCGATTTCGGTTCCGGAATCGACGGTTCGGTTCCGGTTCCAAATAAAACCGTGATCATGCCTACATGACATACGTTTGGTTAGTAAAGATTATACAACGTCCACGATTCTAAAAATTTTGCGAATTGCGCGCCTCCCAACTCGAATCCCTCCACTCGACCATCTCCGCCCGTGTCAACAACGATTCCCGGTCTCGGAGCAACGAGCGGCGCCGAACAACAGCTATGCTACGAAGAAAAGAAAGCGAGCGAAGGGGAAAGGAGGGGAAGGAGAGGGTGGTGATGGGGGTGTGTTGTGGAGGAGGAGGAGGAGGATGGAGTTGAAGTGGAAGGGGTTAAGGTTTGGGAAGTGCGGGGATGGGACGAAGAGGTTGCGGACTCATGTTTGGCATGCGAAGCGGTTTCGGATGACCAAGGTTTGGGGGTTTGTGCTTCCTCTCGGGTTACATGGAAGGTATTGTGATATGATCTAGCGTTGAAGCTGTGGGATTGTCGTTCGTTTTACTCCGTGGTTTTATGTTTGTCGGATGAATGAGATCTCTACTCTATCTACACTTGTTTCTTAGTTCGTTCGTTGAAAGACATGGAATGTATTGACACTCAGATGAACGTGATTTCCTTCAAAATAAATTTATGGTGGCATCTTGTTATTTTGTTTAGACTACTTTTAAGTCTAGCAGATTGCGTACAGAATAGGTTTGTTATAAGCACCGTCAACTGGCTAACAAGGTTACAACAGGAGTGTATCTTGGTCCTTTTAAGAATCTCTGATCAATAGATATTGCAGGATTTCTCATGGTGATTTTTTGTTGCTTGATCTGTGAGGACTTGATAACCAAAGCCAACAAATGTTTCTTTTTTTCTTTTTCTTTTTTTCTGCTTACCAGAGTTCGTTGTTTTTTCATTGTAAGAGCTGATGGATTACATACTGATATGGTTTATTTGAGGGTATGTGTATCAACACACAGAAGCTAGTGTTCATCCAATCAAAATTTGATGGTTAAGGTTAGAACCTACTGAGACAACACATACAATTGGATATCCAATATTGGCATGTTGAGAAAGTGTGTTTTTTTTTGTTTGGTATAGAAGAGCAAGTTGGAGTACTTTTAGGGGAACTGAGTTTTTGAGGCGGGGCTAATGAGTCAAGGTTTTTTTTTTTAAATTTTTTTGGCTTTTCTTAGGACGAAGTTGAATCATTTATGATGAGAATCAGAATCCTGTGGAATATTGTTTAGGGAAGTTGTGTTTCTCCATAAGTATGCATCCTTGGAAACATATAACTGGGAGAATCTTTATTGTAACTGAGAAAAAAAACAGTCAATGGTTAGGTTGTATTATATGATTTAATTTTATTGTACTGTAATTCTTTTTTACGTTAAGATAAAGAAATAAACAGGGAAGTGTATCGATGAAAAGAGTCGAGGTTTGTTACTGTAGATTTTATTTTTTATTTTTTGGGGGGAAAGAGGAGCCGTCTTTTTTTGCTGCTGGATCAGTGAATTAGCACTAAGTCAGTCAAGCAAGCTATATTGCGTGATATGTAGATTTTGACATTGCTGAATGCTGATCTGTTTGATCGCTAGAGGTGGTGCCTAAAAAAGTGTAGTACGATCATGAGCAACTGTCCTTGTTTATGACCTTTGTTGCTAGTTGGAAACAGTGTTTCTGGTAGTTTGAATTGTGCAGGCGAACAATTAAATAAGTCAACAACTTTTTTTTGTCTTGTTATGTACGCATTTTGCTCCAGTGGAAGAGGATCAAGGGCTCTCCTGAAGTGGTATAGACAAGGAGCTATTGTGCATGATGCTAGCTACCATAGTGCACTTCAATTGGAGGGTTCAGAGGTGAGATACCAGTGTTCCTTTTCTGTGCGTAGAGTGTTGCTGCAATAAGGAAACTTTTAGTGGTTCCAATGTCTGATAAATTGGTGCACCAAAATTTAATGATTTATGCCCACTTTCAAATTGTTTGCTGAAGATGTTCGCATGTTTTGGTGAATTGCAGGACTTATTATTATCAATTCTGATCAAGGTGTTGACACCTTCACCATTGACTTATACAGAAGATGTCTTCAAGCAGTTGCTTTCTGGAAATACTTACCGAAAAGCTCTAGTGAGTTGGGACCCTTTCTCCAAACTTGCCAATAATTTACAGTATTCAATGTTCTCGCTTTATTTGTAATCTCATCTATTCCTTCTGCAGCTTCACCGTGCCGAAGATGATATTCAGACCATATGCCCCATGACATATACGTGGAGATATCTTCATCCACAACTTGCTGATATTGGTGCGGCTGATAAAAATCATGAAAGCAACAACGAATTAGAATCTGGGAACATTAGCATTGATCATAGGTCCACCACCAAACATCGCCAATTATGGATATGGATGTATCCCTCAGCTTTCAGTGAAGGGTACGATGCTGTCAAATCAGCTAGCCAGAAAAGGGTAACTTATACCATATATCAAATATAGTGCATAATTGTTATTTGATGGAGTTCACCTCAGTCTCATGAGTTTCCTTGGAGTTGGAAAAGAAAAAAAAAGGCAAAAACCTCTGTGCTGTTTTAGTTGCTAGCTAGTCATTTTCCTTGTGTAACTTGCTCTTGAAGTCCCATTCTCGTAGCTTATGACTTGCACCGTCTTGTAACTTGATGTTCTTAGTTTCTTTCATTTCATTTTCCAGAAGGATGAAACAGGTATCTTGTTGATTGTGTTTCTCTTGAAGGACAACTTGCAAGATTTGAAGTCTTGGGATCGAATATATTCAAGTCTCTTCAAAAGATATTGACTCCTGTAACGTGGTGAGCTCTCCAATCGATTTAGGTAGAGATGATTGGGAAACAGGGTTTTTTAGTTAGATTTTTTCAAGCAAGATCATGAAAATAGATGTTATTGAATGATGTTATTGGTCAAACCTGCAGTTCTCTGGAGGATTCATGGCAATTGAAGAAGTGCGTGGCTCTTAAGAAAATTAGTGAAGAGGTTAGACCTGGCGTGCTTGAGAAGGAGGATCGTTTTGCTCCAGGTGCAGTCCTGCAGCTTGTTGTTGCTCATGTACTGTGCGGCACAAGAGGTCTCAACCTGACTCTGAACCTTCTACTAACCCAAATGATCTGCCGGAGGAAGAAAGTAAAGGCGCTGTTGTTTGAAATGGGAATTTCAATTCAACGGAAGCAATGCCTGACATGCAGCCTGAAGCTGAAATGGGATATGCGTTCTCTACAATGAAGGAATTATGGGATGTCAAGGAAGGGATTGATCCTCCAGTTGACGAGAATGTTTTACGCATGGAAAGACATCAAGAGCGTCTTGAATCTTTTTGTGTAAAGAGTGCCGCTCATAATAATATAAATCCATCATGTTGGGTAGCAGGCTCAAAATCATACCCAATTTTGCTCTTAAGAAACAGTAATCAGGAGGGCTTCCTACAAGGGTACGTATCTCTTTCCACTTCATGGTATTTGAACTTTCTTAAATCAACGCTAGAAAACCTTGAGGACGTTACTTTTGCTTATTACTGTTCTTGCACTGCCTTTATCTTGGTGGAAATTTCGCCCTAAAGTGATACTCATGTTTCTCTGCATTATCCCTCTTTCAGTCCACTGTTCGAACATGTGAACTTATTGGTCATGTCAGACTATTCAAGATGACTTATACGTGTTGATGAATCTTTCAGATGGTCTATTATTCTTCCATTGACGTGGGCCAAAGCTTTCTGGGTGCCTCTTGTTTCCACCGGGGCTCATGCCATAGGTCTAAGAGAGAAGCACTGGATTGCGCCTGATGTGAGCCTTGCTTGAATTTCTCATTCTGTTCCATTATTTTTCATTTATCTCTCGACTTTCTTACAGGTTGGCCTGCCTAGTTTCCCTTCCGATTTCCCTGATTGCAATACATATTCAGCCTTCAAGGATACTGAAGCTGCAGCCCTAAGTCAAAAGATGGAACTTTGCCCTCCTGCTGTGAGACCCTTCAAGATTCCCACAAAACCACCTTGGAATAGCATCCTCATGAAAGGATCTTACACTTTTTATACTACCGATATCTATAAGAATTCGCAGCCGAATGCTAATGGTGTAACAGGAGATGCTCTGGTGGCTGCTAATTATATTTCTTCATGTAAAGTATCAGTTGCTCCTACATCAGATCAACTTGAAGGCTTTTTGAATGAGATATCTGGTGATCATTTGCTGTTGTTCCCGTATGGCCGAGATGATAACGGCGTCCCCGAGTGCTTTAAAGATGAAGAGATGATCACTCAGGCGTCTAACGCAGTTATTCTTGCTAGCAGTAAAAGGAGATTATGCTACCTCAGAGTTGTTTTGCAGGTTTTGAGGGAAGGTGTCATCGAAGAAGTCATTTCTGCACCTCTGTTTACTGACATCTCACTGTGGACTTCAAGGTCAATTTCTTTAAAAGTGGTTACTTAAAAAATTGAAAATGTCGGGAAGTTATCTTCCTTACCGTTCCGGTGTTAGACGGCAAATCTTATTCATGATCCTTGCAGTTTGGACGATGATCGGGCTAAGCTCCAGATACCAAATTCTTTTGTGAGCTCATACTTCAAAGAACAAGACTATGGTGATTGGCCAATAGGGAAGCTCATACTTCCCTGCTGCAAGGGAAGCTTATAGATGGCCAATAGGGTTCGTGACTACTGGATTTGTTCGAGGAAGGCATGTTTATGTCCTCTTATTCTGTTACCTGTCGTCTTTGATTTCACTGGCATTGAATTGATTATGACGAATAGAATCCCTACTTGAATTTTGAAGAAAAGACTGCCAGTGTAGAACTGCCACGACATTTTGGATCCCGTGAGGCTTAGTGTTAGAGGAATGACATACCTTTGATTGATATTGCAATTGTTTGCAGATGTGTAGATTTCTATGCATCTCTGAAATATTTCCTTTTGGCATTAAAAAAATGCATTCACCGTCTAGTCTTGACTCTTAAGTTGTATGGTGGCTACTCTGAAGTGTAGACTTGCTTGAAACATGAGTTCTGTGAGTCTTGGCTTGTCTAATGCTTATCCTATGGATTAGCGGCAATTAGCTCCCGTGTTAATTTTATTGATTAACTCTAGGAACTTGGTGTCGCCATAATGAGGCATCTGATATACTGTATCAGCTTCAGTCTAAGAATATTGATATGGTTTGTTTTTCTGCAGCAAGAAACCGGTGGGTGTGGGTCTATGAGAAGCAGTCAAGCTAGCCATGCTTAGACAAGAGCAGTGGAGTCGTTTGCCGGTGAACAAGAGAAGGAAGCAGTTGTATGTATTGGTGAGAAACCTTAGGTCTACAGCACAGCGACTTGCTCTTGCCACCATCGTCTTGGAAACTCAGCGAGAAGATCTGGATTGCTTTTGACTCTGTTTATGTGCCCGGCTAGGCATTTGTACAATATTTATGTTTAAACTCGGCGGTTATTGTTGCGAATTGGAGGCATGAGAAAACAGGAGAATGCCGGCTTGAAAGCTAAGATACTGGTCTTCCCATTGGAACCTTTGATTTTTGCCATTGGTTTTCTATCATATTTCTTATGTTAATCAATCATAATCAATATATCAATATCAATATGTATATGTATATTATAAATCAACAAAATTTATATGTATTTTATGATATATAATTTTCATGGAATGATATGACATTTTCGTAATTCTATAATTTCTAAAGGACATTATAGGTATTTTATTTTCAAGCATTCATTTCTAGGTGGATGACATTAACTGTGCTCAATTTATTTCAATGTAAGTTACAAAAATATTTTCTTTGCTTAACCATAGACATCAGGTATTACTTCTTAATGTTAAATTTAAAATCTATCACGCCGTTGAATAGCTCAATTAATTAAATGGTCTTTATTATCACGGTCTTTTATTTTTCTCCTTTAATCACCCACGTTTTTTTTTCCCTCTTGCTCCAGCAATACCTTATATGTCGATTCCACGCCTCCTCGTGTCCATTTTTTTCTACTTACATTATCTTCAATTTTTCATTCCCTTTATCATCTTTGTGTTCCATGAAACCAGGAGAATCGAGATTAGATTGTGGAGCAAGCTTCTAGATCTCGTATATCGATATCATATCGATATGGGATTTAATATATCGGATATCAAATGATATATCGGGGATATGGGTTAAATATCGGATCCATATGTATGCATATACATTTCAACACACAATATAAATAATAAATCTAAAGTAGGAAAAAATTGATACAAAAGAAAAAGAAATGCTAATCCTCTAACTATGGAATATATGAGCAACTTGAGATGCATATATAATTGATTAAATATGATATAAAAAAAACTGCTCCTACAAAATACAAATAGACACAAAATTTGGATCAATAACTATAAGTTGCATAAAAAAACACAAATAACTATATTTTTAATCCAATTTTGAGACTTTGAAAAAAAAAAAAAAAAACAAGAACATTAACTAACCTTTATCAATCTTCATTCATGTCGTTCTCTCCAAGCTATTTCGACTTCAATATCCTATAAAATTATTTCTTAACTATATCGAGCTATGATATTCATATCGGATATCGGCCGAGATTTGGGGTCAAACCCCACATATCGACGAGACTTTTTGTTTTCATATCGAAAAAATTCTTCATATCATTTTCGGTTTGATGTTCACACTGATATTTCGGCCGAGATCTTGAACAGTGTTGTGAAGGAATCTAAAACGCTAGAGTCCTCCCCCAATAGTTCTTCATCCTCAAAGACATACAGTGACAAAACAACGACTTTGAATGTGGTGAAAACATTGTGTTCCCCCAGCAAATCAATCCTACAAGTCAACCATGAGAATTTCTAAACCGATACTTTGGTCTCTATGTCCTATTTAAATCGATTTCATTATGGTTGAGATGCATGTGAAAGTTTTTTAGGTATCAGCGACGCACGAGGGAGATCACAAGGGATGCGCTGGTCGACAATGTATTACATGAAAGAGAGATCCGTCGTTTGACAAGGTCCTTTACGATGGCAACTCTGCATATTCAGTTTTTCGTTTTCCTTTTTTCTTTTTCTTTTTTCCCTTTTTGTTGCGTTCAATTGGGTGATTATGTTTGATTCATGCATGATTCTTTAATCTCTAAAAAGAAATTTGATTTAATGTCATGCTGATTCATTTCATGTATTCAGCAGTGTTGTTTCTATTGCTTTTATCCTACTTCTTGTCGTTCACTTCATCGGTTGTTGACAACTTGAGGGATAGGGGGATAACAGTGACAGGGAGATGCTTCGGATGCGATAGCCCTTGCGAATCCACTGCAAACAGCCTCGTCATATGTCCTCAAGCTAAGGAAGTGTGGGATGCAAGCCCTTTCACACCCCCTCCCCCATCCCCCAGATCTGATAGTGGCCACCCCGATTGGAGAGTGGTTCTCATCGTGGATTTGTGAGCCAGGACAATGCGAAGGCCGCCCAAATAACTTCGATTTTGTACCAGATATGGTTCAACCGGAATTAATAGGTGCATGCAAAGGAGCCAAGGCCGGCCTTTATCTTTGTCAAGCTAGCTATCACAACAATTGAAAGCTTCAGAGCAGCTCAGAGAAGGAACAAACATGTAGGTGTGATCGAATCAAGCAGTACAACCATAAGCCGAAGTGGTTCTCCTTCTTGCAGGTGGGTCGCTCCGATGGATAAACGAGGTTGGAATGGCCGTTCGAGATGAAACAGGCGATGTGTGTGGGGCTTTTGGGAGACGGTATGAGGGAAGCTTCTCTCCTATGCTTACCGAAGCTTTGGCTCTCAGGGATGGTGTTAACTTTGCGAGATAGCCGAATATCCAAAGGGTAGTGGTTGGGACTGATTGCCAACTGATTGCTAATATGTTGATGACACGAAGGGCTGATCTATCACCAACAGGGGGCATCTTTGAGGATTGTATGTCTTTAGCCACGGTATTTATAGATTTTCGTTGCTCTTGGTTGCTCTTGGTTCCTCGAGATGCTAACAGGGTAGCTCACATGATAGCCGGTTATGTATCTGAGTGTTCCTTGATGGATCAATGGGACGGTTTGTCTTCCCCAATCAATCCTATCTTTATGTAATTTGGATAAAGAGCAAGGTAAGTTAGTCTAACTGGACATTTTCAAATAAAAAAAAATACAATTGAGGGTTTTTGATATAGATTACTACCCAAAGATTATGGATTTCTGGCACTGCCCAAAGTTTATGTATCGAGCAAAAAAATAAAAAAATAAAAAAAAACTTTACAAAATACCACGCAAACTAGTATATGCTAAATCAACAATTCTTACATATATTTCTTGGAATGCGTTTTTCAAGGAATGCAAGGAGATTAATGACACTTTTAATAATTTGTTCAAGTAGTCGTGAAGGGAGTAAGAAGGTTGACCAAACAGGTCTTCAAGATATTCGTCAAAGCACCCGCACGTAGGCGCTATCATGTCCGGGCACATGCTTTGCTGGAAAAACACCGAACCAGGTGTTTCAACAAAGTGCCTGGACACAGAAGGTTGTCATGCCCTGGCGCGGCCAATTGCTGCTAGACATCAAACCAGTATTTTCAACATTGTGCTAGGGCATCGCACTTCTCACCCCCGGGAGTGGTCTTCGAGTTTAAGAACCCCATCTCTTTATCCTGTTATCTTGTTTAAAGCTTATAAATACTCCATGTTATTAGGTCTTTATGTACGAGAGTGTGAGATCAATTCAAAGAGAATCTTATAGGGTTTGATGAGTGAAACGCAAACGGATTTGAGTGAGTTTCGGTAGAGACGATCACTGTATTCTGGTTATCGATTTATGATTGTTTTTTCTTCCCCTTGCGGATTTTTTCCACGTAAAGATATGATGTTGTTTGCATTCGTTTATCGTTTTGATTGCTTTCGTCATTGATTGTTCGTGATAGTGATCATCTTCAGACGCATAATTCCTAACAAGTGGTATCAGAGCCTCAGGTTACAAGGGTGAGTGAAAGATTGGATCTTGCGGATAAAGCTTCGTTTTTCAGATCTAGTTTGTCGAAGAGGATATTCGAACACTAGGTTTTGTTGGATCTTGTGCGTTTGGAAAGATGATGAATGTTGCTAAGTTCGAGATCGAGCCGTTCGACGGGAAGAGGAACTTTAACATACGACAAAGTACCATTCAAGATATCCTTGTGCAACAAGATTATACAAAGCATTGAAGGGTGAAAGTTCCAGAAATAACCTAGAAGGGGGATGAATATGTTATTTTACCAAACAATACAGCAAAACTATTGGCTAAACTGTACTATTTGAGTTTGCTGCAGTTAGCAAAAGTTCTGCAGTTGAGACTTTAACTTTGAAAAGGTTGTCTCTTTGGACCTTATGAGATCTAGCTAACAGTTTAGAAATGAAGAACAGTGCAAAATTATAAATGCCACAGGATTTATACTGGTTCAGACACCTGTTACCAACAAGTAACAGGACTTTAGTTCAGTCTTTCCTTGGTGACCAATGTAGCCAAGCCAAGAGGAGGTTCATTATCTTTTTATTTGTGGCTTACAAGAAAACCCCTTTACAACAAGACTCTTCTTGCTAAAGGATGAAGAACCTAGATCTTGCAGTGCTCTGCTGCAGTTACTGTTCTTCACTTGTAGACTAGTGAACCTTCTTTAGAAATCCTGAATCTTCAATTCAGATCATGCACAGCGAGTCTCCAACGCTTTTCTTTCTTTGAAAGCTCTCAAATGATATTCAAAATTTTCTCAAACTTGTCAACCTTGTTCTCTACGCTGTGAGTCCCCTTTTATAGGCTCGGGGAACCAGAACCCGTGAATGTACTATCTGATAGTGACAGGTTTGTCCTCTACTGCAGTAGACTGACTTGGCTTCACCTTTTCTAATCCAGTACACATCACCTTTGCCTTAACTTCTCGTTTTTTGACCCCTTCCTTGTTCTTTTCCACTCCAGCACAACCCATACTACACGCAGCCTCATGCACCAGGTCTACTGCATGCTTCTACTATAAAACCTCTACTGTAGTCCTTTGCTATAACCTTTGTTGTCAGCCTCTGCTGCAGCCTCGGTTGCCAGCCTCTGCTGCACCCTCAGCTGCATGAACTCTGCTGCACAATCTTCATATCCAGTCTTTCTGCAACTTCACTTGCACCATGTACTGCAGCCAGTCTGCTGCAACTCAGCTCCCACTCAACAGTTTCCAGACTGATAGTGTACCTTCGTTTGCATCCAACACTGCACTCAGTCTTCTGCATTTCACCTTGCACACTAGCACTGCGGTATGGTTCCCTCACTTTGCTGCTGGAACTGGCCTTGAACACAGGAAGAGTCCTAAATCATGAGAACTCTGAGACATTTTTGCTTCCTTATGCATCTGATCTTTGGCATGTAATTTTATTGCCCCCTGTAGTTTGCATAACTCTCGTCTGCATGCCTCTACTGCACGACCTCTAGCCCTAGTCTGCAACTACCTGGCTAACTATTGCAGCCTAAGCATCAATTACATGCATAATTTCTTCTTAAGTTTTGTTCTTCCATTTCTATACAAACGGAGGGATTGCACATTCCTATTAATCTCCCCATAAATTGATGCAAACAAAACTCCTAAGAAATTCTAACAGTAAGATCACTTTTTAACGATTCCTTTTTAAGAAAAAAATTATTACAAACATAAGAGGACTTATATTTTCCTAAGGATTAATCCTTCCGTCCTCTTTTGAAAGGATAATCCTGGTGCAGAGCCTTTGGTCATTTGTGCTTCAGCTTCCTCATTTGCTGCTGCTCTGAGGATCTTCTATATTGCTCTGCTACTGATCGCTCTGCTACAGATGCTTCTTCTACTGCATGCCTTGGTGGTTGTATCTCCCCCTGAGACCATGATCCACCCCTCCTTTCTACAGCCTCCTCTGCTGCACTCTTTGTTGCTGTCTTCTCCCCTTTTTTGTTTGCATTTAGATCATGGGAGAGTTCCTTGAAAACTTCCTTTAAGGCTTTCAGTTTTGAGGCCATGCTGTTCTGTGCAGGAATGGATTTTTTGATGGTTGCATCCACTTTGGACTCCAGGATGGTGAGTCACTTGTCGTTGTTGAGGATGTGTGTTTGCAGCTGACTCTGTGTCTCATAAATGGTTGTCTGCAGCTTTCTGAATTTGATAACCTGTGCGTTGTGCAATCGGTTGTAGTTTGAAGTTGTCTTGATGTAATGTTGCAGGTTGATGTCGGTGGCCTTTTGAGCTTGTGTGGTCAATGACTTTAAGAGGCCTTGCAACAGTTCCTAGAAAGCATCGATGTTTTCCTCCATCCTACTCCTCTTTGCTGCAAGTTCGTCTGCAAGAGGATGAAGTACTTCGGCGAAGTCATGCAGAGCATCCTTGGTCCATTCTTTGACTTCGTAGAGATTCTGATCTAGTTTATATAGCCTCTAATCAATGTTGGATGGGGAGGCTTATGGTGTTCTTCCAGTCTGCTTCCTACTGGGTGCAAACTTGGTTCTTGTTAACGTCGGAGTCTCCATGTGTTGTGGTAGCTTGGCTTCTTCTATTCCCAGTCTACGACTCCTAATGGCTATTTGAGGAGTCATGGGGATGTTGGAGATTGCTCCATACAGCAGGACTTGGGGGAATCCAACTGAAGGGGGGTCTTCAGTGCACTACAAAAAACAGCATCAGTTTGCGACAGAATTAATCCGTCGCAAAAAGGGAAAATTCCGTCGCACAGATTAATTGCGACAGAATTTACGACGGCATAATCCGTCGCCACCAATGGCGTCACAAATATAACTATATTGCGATTGATTGACTTTTTCCGTCGCAAAGTATAATTTTTTAAAATTAATTTATTCTGCGACGGATTTCGTCGCAGATAATCCTTAAATTAATTTCTTAATATAAATAAATAATTAAAAATAAAAGCATTTTCTGCGACGGATTCCGTCGCATATTTCAGTAAAAGTTGCTCCGGAATCAGTCGCATAAATAAGTGTTATTTAGACTAA
>JAOVYX010001973.1:0-12184 GCA_035668315.1 Drosera spatulata | reverse complement strand
CCTCCCCCGCCGCCCTCTCCTCCTCCCCTGCTTTCTCCTCCCTCTTCCCCCTCTCCTGATTCCCCACAAACTCCTCCTCCATCAACAGATAATCCTTGACCCGATCCAGTTTCAGTAATCGGAGCTTGCACTTTGTGATGGGAGTAATGGCCGGGATTCGGCCCGCCGCCGCGTCGGAGCCCGATTTTTGGCGGCGTTGCCTGCGGCCAACACGGGAGGGGGGAGCGGGTGGGTCGTATTTCTTGGGGGGTTTGTCCGGGTCCGGTTTGTTGTTCGGGTTCTGACCCGGTCGGTTTAGACCGGAGCTGCCTTGACCCATTGTTTGGCTTGATCGCAGATTTTGGGGACTTGAGGGATTTGATTGTGAAGAAGAAGTCGAAGACGTGAGGAAGGGTTTGGGGCTATATATATAGAGAGAGAGTTGATTTAATTATGATGAAAAAGATTTTCAGGTAGATAAGATAGACACTTTATTTTATAAAAAAAAAAACCGACTATGAAATTCTATTGCCTTATAAATCTAATTTTGATTTTATTTTAATTAGGATATTTGTCATCAGCTTAAAATTTGAGATCGATCGATTAAATCGACACTAGTAATCAGCTTTGTTCATGAATTGTGTACACAACTAAAATTACAAGAAGACTTATTTTAAAATCTCCGATTCATTATTCACCATCTTACTTCTTAGTTTATTTTCATTCACATCTTATTTCTCATTTCAATTTTCTACTTCATTTTGCTCAATATATTTTCAAAACCTTATAATTTTATAGAAATCTTCCACAACAAATCAATTTAAACCTGTCCAACCTCAAATCTGAAAATCTCCCACAGCAAATCTCCCACAACAAATCAATCTCTTCTTTCTTTCATTTTTAACTTTTTATATTTTTCTGAACTGTCGAACCCCAAACCTGAAAATCCCTACTCCTTTTCCGCATCACACTCTTACCTCCCTCTGCATACTTCTGAATCCATTAAAACCACCAATTCCCCCAACATAATATTGTCGATTCAAAATCAGAAGGATAACAAGAAACACAATCGATTGAAACCATAATCGATTAAAACTTCTGAATATCATCACAATCGATTTAAACCTTCGAACACCAGCATAATTGAAACCCTAGATATAGTAATCACCATCGACGAGCATAGGAAAAACGAGGAGAAGGAAAAACAAGAAGAAAAAAGCTCATAACGAAGGTGGAAAATTCGAGCTTATTGGAGCAGAATTGAGCAAAAGCAAAGGAGGATCTGAAAAGTAAGAAGAATAGAAGGATCCAAATTCAACAGTGAATAAGGTTAGTAGATCACTTGACCTGCAAGATCAATTTTCTGTTTCTTTTTTCTACACAAATAATAATAAAAATGATGGAATTGAACAAAGTGTTAGATGTTAATACGTATGTTAGATGTAGACGTACGAACACTTGGAGGGTACGATGTTGTATCCATTTAAGCTTGTAAAATTCCCACGAATGTTTTGGTGGGAAGAGAAAAAAAGCTTCATTTAATCCCGAGAACATACTCCAACTGTATGTTTTGATAATAAGTTTGATTGGTCATATATTTATATAACAATTTAATCTAATCTGTATCCAAATAATTACACTTGAATATGTTAATCATCGAAACCTCTTACCTACCAAAACATCTAGGAATCCATCTTTTTTCTTCTCTTTTAATCTTTGTGCAACTCTGAATGACATTATATAATTGACTAATTGTGTTTTGAATATGATAGTTAAGTTTGATTTGGTGTTTCATGTTCAATTTATACCCAAATTATATTATGAATAAATCACCTCATATAATGGTTTTTATTTAATGTCTCTATTTTGCAATGGTTAGTTATTATCTCTCACATATTTTTTCATTGTCTAGTTTATTTCATTATTCTAATATCATTAGAAAGTATTAGTGATTCAAATAGTTCAACTCATTACGACATAGAATGCCTAAGCATTTTAGATTTTCAATATGATTTAAGTAAACGTTGATACTATTTTCTATATACATAATGCGAACTACAAAAAATAATGTACTAATCGGGTTAAGGACTTGTATATTATGGATATATAAAGTTAGGTTTAGATTTCTTGATACCAAAATTTGGGTTGTTTTGATACCAAGTTTAATTCATCATGTATTTATTACAAGGATTTAATTAATCCATATCAAAATAACTAGGTGCACTTAAATATGCTAATAATCCAAACCCCATAGCTACCAAAGCATTTACTAATCCATCTATTTTCTCCTCCGAATTATGTTATATATCTGACGAAGATTTTGGAGTTGAGTTTTTAGATCGGTTTTATCATTTCGCTTATACATAATATTGTGTTTTAAATATGATTGTTAAGTCTTATTTTGCATTTTTATGTTTAATTTATGTATAGATTATGTTTTAATTAAATCACCTCATATTATGATTTTATTTATTATTTTTAATTTGCAATGATCATTTATTATCTCTTACATAATTCTTTTATTGTCATATTTATTTCATTACTCTAATATTATTAGAAGGCAATAATTATTTAAACAGATCAACTCATCACGACATAGAACGCCTTAAAATTTTATATTTATCGAATATGAAAGCGCTTACAACAAAGAAAAGAGTACTCCTTACAAATAATCTCGGAGAGTCATAAAAAAATTGTTGTGTTGTCTTTATCGTACATCAAGGGAGGAGAGGAAGGGAAGATAATGAGTCTAATTAGGTATGAGTCTAGTACATGAGGCGAACTATTTTGCTTTTAAAAATAACAAGTTCTGGTGGTCGTTGTTTTGGCAGTGGTCGTCATGGTGATGGTCCGGGTGATAATCAGTTAATCGTTAATAACGTGACTAGTAATTAGAATATACATGTTAAAAAAAAGGTTTTGCATAGTGCTCATCATTTTATTTTATTTTTAGGAACGAAGCATGATAACCTATGGGCAACATCGTTTGGTGTATAAAGTAACATGTAATTACCAAATGAATGTATGCGCATGGGCTTTTGATTCCTTGAAATTTTCTTGTTTTGGCGAGCTTGAATATCATCAAAGATTAAACCATTATGTGAATAGCAAAACACACATATATAAACTAACGGATCAGATTATTTAATACAATTAAAATTATAACATGTGGGGGTTCCATTGGATCTAAGTAGTCCCTAATAGCATAATAATAGTTGTTGAGCCGTTGAAAATTTCTACACATCATTTCATTTCTTTTTAAAAGTTAACGAAGGTTATTATTATTTCTAAACGTTGTTAAATCTAGTTGAATAGGTGGGTGTGTTCATTGGCTTCCATCTTTCCCAAATATTTTATAATTATGATAGTCGTGGACTGCAAAGATTGTTTGCCTTTGTTTATCGGATTCGTATTGTATCTAATCTGCATTTATATTGAATGATTGATATAATCTGACTTGATATGTATTTTCTTTTCAGGATGATATGAGAAGGTACAGGATTATTCGAGGAACGACTATCCCATCTCGAGACGAAGATGACAAAGTTTTTGTGAAAACATTAAGGTGGAGTTCAATGAATAAGGACCAGTTGTTGGAGTGTTCCAGATTTATTGTGATTGGAGTGGGTCAAGGCTGTTTTCATAGTTTTTAGCATTTTCAAGTTATTTGAGGTTTTTTTAAGCGTTTAGTATTTTCATATGATTTTGAGTGATTTAAGATCATTTTAAGACTCTTTTGATAGATTCTTTGATTTTCAAGTTATTTGAGGATCTTTTATAATGTTTTTACCACTTTTCATTCGTTTTTGTGCATTTTGAAGACACTTGAGTTATTTTTATGGATGTGTTTTTTAGTGTTTTAAACTCATTTCAAGGGTCTTTTCATAGTTTCTTGTGTTTTCAAGTTATTTGAGTTATTTTTATGGTATTTTTAGTCTTTTCAAGTGTTTTTGAGTGTTTTCAGCTCATTTCAATGTTCTTTTCACGGTTTCGAGTGTTTTAAGGTCATTGAAAGGTTGTTTTCGTTGTTTCTTATGTTTTCAAATTATTTGAGGTTGTTTTGTGGTGCTTTTAATCGTTTCATGTGTTTTTGAGTGTTTTGAGATCATTTCAAGGTTCTTTTCATTATTTCTTCAGTTTTCAAATTATTTGAGGTTGTTTTATGGTTCTCCTTTCTTTATTATCGAGAAGAAAGCTCGGAAAAACCGAATTCGTTTTTTCATTCAAAGATCAAAACGACATAATAACCATTGTTTTATGTCTCGTCATGCCGACACTCTCTCTCGGACACAAGTTCAAGTTTAGATAGTGATGAGTCCTATTCCAAATAACCATTGATATGGTTTGAACTCTAGCCACTGATATGGTGACTGCATGCCAGAAGATAACTTCAAAAAGCTATCAATACTAGTGAATTGAAAAAACTTATACCTTTATCTTGCAGCTCCCATTGATTTCTCGGAGTGGAAGGATCCAGAAACTCCTGTCAGAATCCAAGGATTCACAGATCTCCAAAATAAACCTCCCGTCCAACACACCAGGGGGACCACCAGCGTTCGAGTTGGTCGCAAAGTTTTCCTACAGGATCAGCATCGAACTCACGCTGTCTAACACTCCGGTGCTTGGCCCATGTCCTAGAGATGACAGAAGACATCTCAGAAAAGAACCTAGAAGCCATTTGTGAGTCCTTCATCAACGATACTGTCCTCCCAAGCATCTCCAACTGCATTTCCGTCCTCCATCAGTGCCAATCGCTCATCCCCATATCCGATGACATCAACCTCGTCAGCACACTCATCCAAGCAATAGCAAACAATGTGACCAAGGAGCAATACCCCTCGCTCCAACAGAGCTACATCAACACCAAACAAGCAGCTGAGACTGCCTACATGCCGTATAACAACCATCCGGAACCACTGCTGGTAAGATGTACTGTACTTTAATATGGAATATGACATACGTAACAACATACGTTTGCACTCCATATTTTCTGAAGCGTCTGTCGTTCATTATTCTATTAAGCACTGTATCAATAGTATAAGCCACCCTTCCCCCAACCATATGGTAGACACTTGACACTGGCTCGAGGAGTAACACTGCATACATCTCGTCTTCCTGTATTCGATATTCGATGCCAAACTCACACATTTGACATTCCTGCTTTACTTACACTGCATACATCTAGTCTTCCTGTATTCGATATTCGATGCCAAACTCACACATTTGACATTCCTGCTTTACTTACACTGCATACATCTAGTCTTCCTGTATTCGATATTCGATGCCAAACTCACACATTTGACATTCCTGCTTTACTTACAGAGAGGCCTCAACGTCCTCAACCTCGACTTCTTCCACCGCCTCGTCACCGCCCTCACCACCGACCACCACCTCTCCCCCCACCTGCTCATCCACTACGCCAACGCCTCCCTCAACTACCCCAACCAATCCCAAACCTCAACCGCACACACAGTCGAAACCCTAACCAGCCTCCTCCCATCAAATCCCCCGATTCCGTTCCTCTCCGGCCTCCTCAAGCACGCGTTCGCCTCCTCCGCGTCCATCCCCTGCATCTCCGACCTCGAGCGCCGGATCGGATCCCGCCTCGACGACGCGATCCTTGAGGGCGTGCTCATTCCGGCGAAAGCAGGGAATGGTGGCGATGGGAACAGTGCGTTTGATGTGGATGCGGCGATGAGGATTTTTGCGGCGTGGTTTGATCAGGAGAGGGATGAGGGAGAGGAGAGGGGAGAGGGGATGGTGGTGAAGGTGGGGAGGTTGATGTATAGTTTCATGGCGGAGGTGGCGGCGACGGAGAGGGGGGTGACGGCGGCGAGGTTTGTGGAGATGGCGGAGATGGTGCCGGAGAGTGGGAGAGTGGAGGCGGACGAGCTCTACAGAGCCATTGATATTTTCCTCAAGGTAACTTTCTTCCCCATTCACGCTACACAATAATACAGTTAATCCCCTTGTGGATAAGGTCTTAGTTTATCAGGTGTAACAATAAAACAATAAATATAAAAGAAATTATTTTTATAGTGGATTTGAATAGTTTAAAATTTGATTTTTTTAGAAGTTTTCAGATTTGAATTATGTATAGATGAAAATAAAAAATGAAAGGATATTGTTATCTTGTGTCAATTTTTTTCGACTCTATTGATAGATAAATATTATTTGTTATTGATCATCAGAACTTCATTTTTTCTCATGACATGATAATATGGCGTCTCATCTTATTGCCTAAACTTAGATGAGCCTTATCAATCAAATGGCGTAGGGGAAAAACTAAGAAGTATTCTCAAAATTTCATCTCTCTTTTCCCTCGGTAATGAAAGTTCTCTTGTTGAGTTTTAACGGATGTTATTCTAAGTTCCATCTAGGAATACATTGATTTCATCGTGCACATACCATACAGGTTCACCCAGATATCAAAGATGCAGACCGTCTTCGATTATGCAAGACCATTGACTGTAAAAAGCTATCACCAGAAGCATGCACCCATGCAGCTCAAAACGAACGTCTACCAACACAAATGGCGGTCCAGGTGCTGTACATCGAGCAAACCAGGCCGCGAGACGCCATGAATCATGTCTCAAACCCAAACAACTCCCCCTTCCACTCCTTCACGGGTCACTTCCCAATGCTTTCAAGCAGTGGAGCAGGGAGCGGAACCATTTCGCCTAGGGATAACTACGCATCGGTCAGGATAGAGAACAGGGAACTGAAGCTTGAAGTTGCAAGGCTGAGGATGAGATTGTCGGAGTTGGAGAAGGATCATTTGTCATTGAAACAAGAGTTCATCGTTAAGAAGGACGCTGCCAGTAAGTTTATGAGAGCAGTGACAACGAAGTTGAAGAAGCTAAACTTGATCTTCAAAAAGGAGTTGCGACTGAAGAAGTCGTCTGTGTCAAAAGTGGACTTGGAGACCAAAGTGCACTTGAAGAAACGCAGGCATCATTCGATTTCATGAGCATCTGTTGTTTGATAACTGTATGTCCCCTGTAATATTTGTTTTTTTGCTTTTGTATTATATGATAACGCTTTTGTTGCTGCTTTGTGCACAATGATTTATTCCCTTTTTTGCTTGATCTAGGAAAAGCTAAAAAAGTGCAAGCACAACATCTCTCAGCAGAACAAAGACCAGACTCGTAGTTGATTCCGAATACCTCAGCATATGCAAGCTATGAAATGAAAGCGATGACATACAAGGCTTGAAACAAATAAACACATTGAGATACACAATAAACAAGTATACATATATGATGATGTATCATCTAGAAGTGTACATCCGGTCCAATGTTTTCCATGGTTCACTAAACTATGTACAATAGTTTTGGGAGCCACCTAGATTGATGGAGCAGCTCCCGCGATCTGAAGGATGATCCTCAGTCGATTTATTACCTAGTGACATGCTAGCATCTCTTGATACGATTGGTTCCAACTTATTCCGGACGGAGATTTGACGACCACATGATGGCTATACGTAACAGATGAAACTCCATCCTCAGCAAGATAGCGCAATGGATAGATTAAGATTTCAATGATAAAGAAGGAACCTTGCACAATAGACTATAAGGCTATCCCTGCATATAATATTCGTAGCTAGCAGCGAGGTCACTGTTCCGTGATCCAGGTCATAGCGAGTATACAGCTTCCAGAATGAGGTTCAATTTTAGCGGCGTGCATCTCCACCTTCACCCATTCCTCTGCTACTTGAGGAATTTAACCCGATCTTTGAACGTTAGAATGAGAAACAGGAGGAGTCTGTGAGAACGTTGAAGCAATAGCGACACTAGAAGTGTTTGTTGTTCTACTCGAGTTAGGCTCCCTTGTTGGTACCAAACCATATTCAGGTTCTTGCTCTGAAGAGGGTGCCGACGTGGGAGGCAATGCAGAAAAGGAAAGTCCTGACAGATATGGAGCAACTGGCAGCATTTCAGTAAGGGATGAAGCGGAAGGACTAAAATTCATCGCTCCCATCGGATGATCAAACATGCAGGTAGGCCCAAATTTGCAGCAGCCGTGTTGCATGTAGAAAGTGCAAGGTTGTGTGCCCTGTTCAATTTAACCAAGAAAATAGAGATCAAACTCCTCAAACTGAATAAGACCACATACAATTATAACCATCAGTGAAGCATCACAGGAGAGGGCGCAGAGAGAAAGGTACATGAAACCAAGAAATAGTAATTACTAACCAGTAATTAAGGACAGCATATCTGGTTGTTTCCAAAAACAGAAAAGAAAAGGATAACATATCTGGAATATAGAATTTTGAATGAAAGCACAGCACTGACTATATCAGGTAAAAGCATTGAGAAAAGAATACCTCCAGAATAGAGGCAGTTCTACCCACCCACTTACAGTAAAGTACCAAGAGGCTGTGAGTCATGATGAAAGCCAGCGAGCCAAGGATCGCTAATGGAAGGGGCCGAGAAAGGATCCTCTGTAACTTGTCATTTGCTGCTACCAGCAAAGTGCCAGCTGATTTCTTTCTTTACTTCACGGCTGACTTCTTCCTTTTCTTCTGATGTACAGTTTTTTCATCCTCTGCTTCTTCTTTTTCATGTTAATCGCGACGTGAAGCCGTTCTTTATCAATAATTCTTTTCATGTTTCTCTAATGAAGTTGATAACTGCCTTGCCCAGGGCAAACCTCTAATGCTACCCACAGGATCAAAACTAGAGCTCATACAAGAACAAGATTTACCAGGGTTGTCATCAAGTATTGTTCCAGACAAGCCATTGACAACCTCCATCAGTGTCACAGTAGTTCTGTTCAGATCCATGAAATATGGGCTTCTGCCGTCTACAAACACTTACTTAAATCAAGACAGGATAGACCTTGCTGTCTCTTATTAAAAATTTGGGTCCCCGAAATCAATGTAATTGCACTTCACCCAAGCTTTGGAAAGTACCGGGTATAAGACCTCATCTTTGGTCAAGCAATTACCAATTCAGATTAACTCCAAAATCTAGATAATAGTTATCTTGTTTTTCACCCTTGTAAATCCTTTATAAGTAAGAAGATTAATCAACTAGTTAACACGGTTTGGCCCCATACTTGCCCTACTGAAGTGACGTATCGAAAGAACTATCGATATGAATTTTATAGTCACTTCAGGCAAAATGAGAAACTTTAAAGCAGCAAAAAATAGGCAGTTCATTTAAACTAAAGCAAGTTTCCATAGCTTAAGAAGAAAGCATAGTTTCAGATGCAGAGCTCCAACTATCTGTTTGCCAAAACACTTGCATCTGGAACCATTGCAGTCATGGTAGCACAACCAAATATTCCAATTTATGCAACCAATAGCTTTAACAGTTCAGGTATCTACAGTGTCATATCAGTGACTCATGGAAGAATTTGACATTTTATTCTGAACGATGGGAATAGTCAAGTCCTTACTGAAGGCCATGAACTGAAGGGACGCAAGAGATAAAGATGATTTGCACCAACTCAATTTCTAGCTTATCAATCTATGCTCCTCTTTACAGATATATTGCCTAAAGGCTAGTTCAAATTGTGAAGAAAGACTTGCTTACTTAGCAATAGCCAGTCCTTAAAATTTCCCACAAGAGGAGTACCACTAAACTGTGAAGCCATTCTGCAGCTTACCACAAGAATCAATACTGAAGTTTGAGCACCACAAGCGCCATGTAAATTGTGGAAGAACAAGAAACTCGAGCATCAGGTCTTTCAGCTTACCATTTCCTCCTGATAACTCAAATGAGACTGCAAACAAAAGACTGCAAGTTCTATATCCTTCTGCATATCCTTATTACACTAGACAATCACAACTTCACAGTGCTATGCAATATCACATTGCCCCATAGCTGTATCCTCTAATCGGGCACAAAATAGTTCTAAAGGATTAATTGAACAGTTCAGAAGCTAACCCAAACTAAAAGAAACACTTATCTCGCTACACTTTTACCACTAGCAAGATCTTCAAATTATAAAAAGAAAAAAAAAACCATGTGAAACGAGAGACAAGAAAAATGCTGATAAAGAATGATTAGCAGAAACTAAAATTTCTTACCGGGCGAAGAGGCAAGCCTAGTGGACTGAGACCATAGGTAGATGTAGATGCAGCCCGTTCAATGGGGTGATTATATCTACAAGAAGAACCAAATTTACAATCTCCAGTTTTTAGGTAATACTTGCAGTCAGGTTGGCCTGGTCTTTGTGGAAACTTTTCTTCCTTGCTAGCACTAGGTAGGACAGCGGAAAAATGTGGCTCGGGATAAGGTCCGGCCAAAGAAGGTGCTGAAGAAGATAGTTGGGTAACTCCATATGAAGCACCTGCTCCTCCAGTGGTTTGACCACCAGGAGGTGGGCCAGGACTCGCATGCCCCTGCATTGTATAAGCCATGATAAATTAGATTTCAAACCATTTCATCCAATCGCTAACAGTTAAATTGCTAATGCCGAATTACCGGGTAAGAAGTCCACCCTGAAACAGGAACCACACCAGGAGAAAGGATCATGGGACCATATGCCCCGGGAACATAAGAACCAGGTAACATTGGAGGCCTCGCTACCCTATAGCTGGCGGATGCCCCTGCAACTTGTTCAGGGAAAGGGAAAGAAGGAGACTGCACCGTTTGATAAAATGGAGGTGCAGCTGCCTGCAGTGACGCACCAGCCGGCTGAGGATGATGGAATTTACAAGTCATTCCAAATTTGCATTGCCCCGTTTTTAAATAGTAGGAGCATTCTGTCTCACCCTGTCGTTGAGGAACAAAATTAACCAACCTCCCAAAACTGCGTAGTCTAAACATCGTGAGAAAGAAGAGAAAATAGGAAGAGAAACAAATTTCAAACCGGTCGCAATGGTAATCCATGAAAATTCAAAGGCACGTTGCTAAAAGATCCACCGGAATTTCTAGGGTGATGGAACTTGCAGGTCATACCAAATTTACAGGTACCTGTCTTCATATAATACTGCAAACACATGATCATCAACATTAATACAGCAGAACGTTATCTGATTAATATAACACGAACACTACTCAAAAGAATACCTGGCAAACAGGCTCCCCAGGGTGTTCAGGGTACCCGCCAGTCAGCCTTGTTGCTGATGCGACCTGAGAGTGTTTCAAATTAATAATAAGAATAACAAACGATCAATCCTGATTTTAAGCAGAGGAAAAACTTGCACACAAAGAAATTCCAAGACTAGAAAGCATAGTATGCATCTAAAGATCGTCATCCTACAAGTTTCACATATTCAACAGTTAACTTTGGAAGGCAGGGAAGCTAGTTTGGTTTGTCCTAAAATCAACTCAAATGCAGCTTCCTGTTAGTGGTTCTGCAAGGCCATGATACCTAGTGTAACCAATGTGAATTAACACAACCATCAATTGTCCAGCGATACCAGAACTATTTAAGCCGTGACACCTGGACAGATTCACATTGCAGAATGTCTAGAAGAAACTCACAGGATGCAGTCCTAAAAAACAAGGGGCACCAATAATCTCAAATCGTTCAGGATTTCTCAATCTGAAGAAGAAAAGGTGTACAATCATGCCAGCCTAACATGTGGCTAGCAATTTTGTCTAAGCAGAACAATACCAGCAACTTTAATTAAAGACACAGGAGGACAATTTTCTTTATACAACATCAACCTCGTCAGCGTCATCATCATAATCTCTAATGACAGAAGAATCCATTACAAAACTACAGTTCGATTCAAGCAAGGTTCTCTAATGACCAAGATAATATCTTTGCTGCATTATTAAATTCATTTCGCCGTCAAAACAGGAAAAAAAATCCTGTTGAGCATGTCTTTGGTTCAGAATTTGACTACATAATCAAAAACAGGACAAAGTATTTGTTATCAGTTTTCGTTTTTCTATACTCTAAACAGATTTTAACAAACAAAAAAACCAGCAAAATTGGTTTTCGATTTCTATTTATCCCCTTCACCCTGCGCCATAGGATTCAAAGCTCTGTTTCCTATACACGAATTTCTCCTTTCCCCTCTACACATTGCCTTCATTTTCACTACATTCAACACTAATTGCTTGCACAACAAACCAAACACGCAACATCATCAGAGCACAATGCAATCCAATTCAACACCTGAACCTCCAAAACCAGACTCACCGAGTTGCGATCGCGGGGGTGATTGTAGCGACACCGGCTCCCGTAGCCACAGAACCCGGTCCTCATATAGTACACACAATCCGACACCCCCGGCTTCTCC
>JAOVYX010001972.1:0-12184 GCA_035668315.1 Drosera spatulata | reverse complement strand
TTGGGTTAAAAAATTTGCATAAAGAGTGTTTTGCGACGGAATCCGTCGCAAACACTTAATGCGCTGTTAATTTTTTTTCATAATTTTTGCCTATGCATATGTGCGACGGAAGCCGTTGTATTCGACGGAACGTTGACTTTCTGTCGTAATTTTATTTCTTTTAATTTTATTTTTCTCATATTATGTTTTGCGACGGATCCGTTGCAGTATTTAGAGTTTTGTGACGGATATAATCTGTCGTATTTTGCTGCCGTCGTAAAAATGATTTTTTCTTATAGTGCAGAACGTGTAAGTATTATTCAGCTTCATGATGTAAAAACATTTATTTTATGCACACAGTGAAGCCTTAACGAACATCAGGCACTCTGTTTCTAATTGACCTGTCACTCTGTTTTATTTAAACAGAATACCTTTGTAATTTAAAACAGAACACCTATTTCTTTACAGTTATGGGAAACTTAAACATTGAACAAATATATTTTCCACACAAAAACATTATGGAAATAATCACGATTCACATTGTGCAATGCACAAAGAAAAGTATCTCTCAAATTTGAATATGAGACATTGTATCATACAACAGTATATCGGTATTTCAGTTTGGTACATCATTTTTAAGATAAATCAAATTTCTCTATTAAAGTCATCACCATCTTGGCCTTGAAACGGTCGATTTCTTCCAATGTTGATGACTTCGGTATTTCTTCTTCATTTACGATCAATTCAATCCAATGGCATACATGGACGTCGTAGTCCAGGTTTTCTTGAAATGGCATGTTACTGTTGATGATTACTTTCTCGTCTCCAGTCTGTTGTGTGACGTCACAATTTCATTGAGAAATTCTTGAACATAATCCGCCTACATGTTTAACGGCATATATTGTAACATGTATATGCTTGAATGAAACTATTAACATAATATGTAAGAAACAAAATTTAACTTATTATGGGATCTTACAAGTAGCTGGGCATCCCTTGCATACGCCACTTTTTGTCTTTTTGAATTATGATATATCCATTTGTTGTTCTCGCTGTCGAATGCCAATAATGTCCAATGAAACTCTGTTGAACTCTTAGGTGCACCTCCTGTCGTGTCAATTAGGAACATGTGCCGCCGACATGTTCTTCTTGCACTCATATGTTCTTTTATCCAACTGTCGGTAATTTCTTTTGGTTTTGTAATCTTTTGCTGCATTATATGTAGAAAAGAGATGAGATTGTACTATATATGAAATCAAACATATCACAGAGTTTTTCACTTACACAACAATCTATAGTGTACACAACTGCTTGATCTTTGCATTTTGCATCTTGTAGCATCAACGTCAGATATGCATTGATAGTGCAATTAGATAAAGCATCATCATTAGCCACTCGTTTTATGTTGTCCATATCGACATATGCAAGACCTTTGATCAGATCTCTCGTAATAATGATCAACTGTCTGTACTGTAACAATGGTTAGGGCATTGTATCAACTAGGAAATCATTTATGTCATTTTTGAAAGATATATGATGTCTAATATTGTCGCTCTATTTTGCTGAAACAAGGCTTTGTTTTTTTAACAAAGATGCTCTGTTTATGTTACATAAGGTGCTCTGTTTTGATTGCGACAGAGGCGCTCCATTTAACACACAATAGTCGTTCTGTTACATGCCCTTTTAACAAACATTATCATTTAATTATTTTTTTTTTTGTTATGACATCAAAGATAAATAGATAATGAAAATTAAGTAATAAATGAATAATAATGTAAATCGAAATTAGATTCGGCAGGCTTGACGACATTTTATTCCATTTCTATCGTACACTGTCCGACAAGTAGGATAAAACCTTCAGAGCAGTCTTGGTCTTTTTAGATGAACCATAAGTGTAATTACTCAACCTTTCTGCCGGTGGTTTCCCTTTAAATTTGAGCCGCATTACCTTGGATGACGGTGTACGTCCTGTCTTTTTCTTCGGCTTCTTCTTATCGGTTTTATCCTGGTTGATTTCTTCTTCGTGCGACTATAGGATTTCATCATTGTCGTTGACGTACAAAACATCCACTATAAAAAAACAAAAGACTATTTGCGACTGATTTTAAATTTCAATCGCTAAATTTAGAGACTAAATCAGTCACAAATAATATAGCGATTGAAACGGTCGTAATTTGTATTTAGCGATCGAATTGGTCGCTGATTAATTATTATACCTCCGAAATCAGTTCTCCTCCTCTCTCCTTCTCCAAAAAATTCCCCTGGTGGCGAGAAAACACCATCACCCACAAAAATCGATATCTGTTTGACAGAAGAGTTAAACACAAATTCTTAATCGATATCTTTGGATCAGTAAGTTGGTCGGTTTAGTTGATAGATTGATCATCATATGTTCGATTCTTGATTCAGATTGGTTGAGTGTGATCAGAGTTTGATATCTACTCTTTTCTGCAGAGATTACTGTCCGTTGCATAGTTAAGTTTTTAGTCGAAGAAATTTTTAGAACAGCCTATTCAACATCCCCGCCTCCCTTTTGGTCTGTTCTGTTACAATTACGAACTTGCAAGACTTATCTGACCCAATACAACTGTTTTATCCAGAGCTTTCACTGTTCTGATTGTTATTGTCTGATATACGTCGTCTAATAGAGTATTTGTAGACTATGTACAGTCAGTATTCCTCTGCAGATAAATTTGGTCAGATCAGATGAACAACAAATGCCTGATCTTTAGAAGAGTTCTCATCAGATGAGCTTGCATCATAATTGTTGATTCATCAGAGCAGGCTCTGGGGGCTTTCTAAGTCCGTAAAGAGCTTTACTTAACCTGTAGACGTGGTTTAGATGGTCTGGATCTTCAAAGTCTGAAGGTTGTCTGACGTATACTTCCTCTTGAAGTTTTCCATTCATGAAGACACTCTTTACGTCCATCTGGTATACTTTCACAAAGAACTCTCTAGAAGTAGACGACAGATTGTCCTCAAAATCATTCTTATTACCTATCATGCTCTCGAAGTTAGTAGCCCCAAAACCATCCGCCATCATTTTCTCATAGGGATTCACCCCATCATTCTAGATGATTCACCCTCTTCACCCTCACCATGAAAGTTTCAGATCCAGTATTCGGGCAAAAAATAGGACCGATACAAATATAACCTCACATCATCAACCAACTAATAGTCTTTATTCCAACACTTCATCCATTGACACTTTAAGTATCCAGCATAGTTAAGCGGTTGATGTTGAAGTGTAAAGTTTATAAATTTATCGACATTTCAAGCGTACTTCTCATTAAAAAAAACCCGTTGACTAGTCGTTCATACATCCAAGATCTATCATATATCCATGACAAATACGAATCCATCATTGTCCACAAACAAGATCATCAAAATCAACAAAAGTTAAAGTCATAACTATTTTAGCAACTAAAAAAATCTAAATTATTAGGTTCACTAAAATATTGCAATGTTATATTTTTAGCAACTAAAAATCTAAATTATTAGGCTAGCTAAAGTCATAAATATTTTTAGCAGCTAAGAAAACTAATTTATTAGGTTCACTAAAATATTGCAATGTTATATTGATCGATTTTAAATCAAACACAGGTTTTATGTAATTAGCAAAGAGCTTAAACTGCACTACATAAATCCACTCTCGATTCCTTTTGAACAACCCGAATTCATCAAACCAATCTAATTCATCAAACCACATAAATCTACTCAAATCCATCAACCTAACCAGATAATCACAACCAATTAACAACTCACTCCCCCGAACCGAGTTGTATTCTCGATTCCTTTAGACCAACCACATACATCGAATCATCCACCATCATTTCATCAAGCCAATCAGAAATTCTAGTTAAAGTAAACATCAATTAGAATTAGGGTTTAAAAATTATACAATCTTATCTCGGTTAGGGTTTGAGAGAAGAAATTCGGAGGTTGAATATCTGATGGATGCTTTGATGGAGGCTTGGGTGGTGATCATTGGAGGACCTTGGTGGTTGGAAGAGGTCGTCGGAGGTGATGGTGGCCGGCCTAGTGCGATGGTTCGAGATGGTGGTGATAGTGATGGGGTGGTGGGAGAAGATGGTGGCGGTGGTGGGGAGACCGGAGGTGATGGGTGGTCATCGGTAGTGGTGGTGGTGGGAGCGGGTCGTGGGTCGCGATGGTGGTGGTGGTGGTTGGGGAAAATGGAAAAGGGAGAAGTGATCGAGGGAAGAGCAAATGTAGCTCCTGTACAACACAGGTAGCAACCGATTCGATTGATACGTAATTAATTTACGATTGATTCGATCGTTGAATTTATCATCATTTTCAAATTCGATTGTTATATTTTTTTAGATCGATTTTAATATTCAATCATTATTTTTGTGATCGAACGGTCACAAATAGGATATTTTTTATAGTGACAACTCAATCAAAATATGAACATGTAGGGCTCCACCATATGAAAGAACGAGCATTACTAAGGTTGGAACCCACCTTATTATCTTCATGTTAAAATGTGAATTTAGACCATTTGAACCACCAGAAATGAAGTTGAAAAACTTTCTCTCAAGCAAGTTCAATGCTACTAGTTATTTTGGTCTAGACAAAGTTATATTTTGACAATAAACAGTGTAAATTTGCAATATAATTTAGCTACGTTGGTCCAGTGGAATTCGTGTTATAAGTAGCTATGTGATAGATCAATGGATATAAAAGTGCCACATGAGTTGTTTTTCTTTGTGTTGGGATATGCATAAAATTTCATGGGCATGCAAAAAATGGCATTTGTCATTTTCAATGTCATATTTGGCGCAAGATTTAACAAAATGCTAAATTTGTCATGATATAACTTGTCCATTGGAGTATAATATGTCTATGACCTTGCTATAATTGGGTTGGACTTGCTTTAATCTTCTTAAGTTGTATGTGATTCAATAAGCTGGTAAAGCGTCCACTACCAAATGTCCAAGTGAAAGATATTTTCTTCAAAAAAAAAAAAAAACAGTGATAAAAAAAGAAAATATCTTTTTAGATCGTGATCCTGGGAAATCCAAAATTTATAATATAATCGATTACACGCGAGAAGCGGTTCTATTAGTGTAAGGATTCGAAATTTTCGTAAAATTTAGTTTCATGATAATTAACAAGAATAGTAAATTATCGTACTTTATAATGTATATTACGGGGTTAAAAGGCTTGCTTGTTGATATAATAGGGAAAAATACAAAATATGGACGAAATGCAATCATAATACGTAAATACGATCTTAATATAAAAATATCGTATTTATACGAAAATGAAATAAACCTAATTTTGGCATTTATTTTTCTTTATGTCAACCTAAATTAAATTAATTATCCACTAATTATTCACGAATTATCCACTTAAATTATTTTAATTAATTTAGTTTCTTATAAATATAAGATCTCTTCTTATTGAAAACTTCTTACAAACACAAAATAAAATACTCTTTACCATACAAGATTAGAGTTAAGCAAAAGAAGAGAAGAAGGAGAAGGTAGGTGGAAAGACGAGTACGACAAGGATCCTTCATCACTAATAAGAGAAGGTGATCATCATGATTAAAAATTTTGTGAAAAATTATACTCTTTGATAAATTTTTATATTAATATATGTTGAATTTTCATATGTCTAATTTCTAATGAAGTTAATAAATCATGATTTACAATAGGGAATCTTAAGATATAAATCAAAACATGCTGATATGTCAACCTGTAAAAAACTGATTATAGGGATGAATTTGTGGCTTGAAATGGAATTATATAATAGGCTTTATAAGACAAGACTTATATCACTGAAAAAATATGAAAGTGTAGTTTACAGAAAAGCTTACAAATAATTTTTGAAGTTGTATACATCCAAAGGTCATGTTAGATACAATGTAAGACACCCGTTTCAAAGGTCGAAAACTCGTTCCAGAGATTGAGATGCTCGTTTTAGAGGTCGAAAACTCGTTCCAGAGGCTAGGATTCCCATTTCAGAGGACGGAACACTCGTTCCAGAGGTCGGGATGTCCGTCCTAGAGGTCGGGATGCCGTTTCAAAATCTTCTGGACCGGGTATGATCGTTTTGACCTCAAAACAACTTCAAATATTAATAAATACCTCTAATGGTATTCAATATATAAAATCATCATATATAATCAAAAAAAGTATCAAAGACTTGTACAAACCTCAATATCACCTCATAATATTAATATGACGGTTTTTTTTAAGAAGTACGAACAAATATGTTTAACTTTATAACGCGAACAAACTTCATTTTAAACGTTTATATTTATTGTGTGTGGCGATGCGTATTATTATATCATGAGTAAAATAATATGCATTGAAATTTTTGGACATAATCACTAAATATGACTGACGTAAAATACTTACTGTAACTGTTGTGTGCCGTGGTAAGATGAAGTGTGTGTTTGTGTTATGTCTTGATTACTGGTACAAAGAGGATGAGTGGTAAAAAGTATAAATTCATAATTGATGAGATAACTCTGTGGTATAAAACACAAAGAGCGTTGTGTCTGTCGTTTGTGTCGTGCAATGACTTGATAGTGACATTCTTTAATCGATCCAGTGAGATCATTTTAGTATGAGGGAAACTCACTACAGAAAACCCTGGACTCCAATTTGACTGATGCCTTTTCGCGAATGTCCTTTTAGCTAAAGCTGAATAAAGTTTGATAAGTAAAAGTTGAATAAGTCTCGTCATTGGCATAATTATAACACTGAGGGTATCCATTATCTACCTTAATTGTGTTTTTGAGATGATAATTGTGAGCCGGATTGGCATGATAGTTTCAAAGTAATGGAAAAAAGGACCCAAGTGGTCATTTTTCTTTTCTTTTCTTCTTCTTTCGTGTAACCCCTGATAAAGAAACCAACATGTTATTTAACTCATATGATTCACAATTATTATTTTTTGTGTTTTTCTCTTCTTTGTGTTATCATGAGTCAGAGACGACGGGCAGATGTGATATAGGTTATGGTGCTAATATGCATCTATTGTATTGTAATTATGGACTAAGTAAAATATATAATAAATGAAGAGTTTCCACTGTATTAGATAACATTATTGGTGTATGTCTGAGTGGACTTTATTTAGTTCTTTACCTAAACTGGTTAAATAATTTTTTCCTATCTGGGATGTTAGGATTTAGCGACAATGACTTCATTTGTATTATTGTGTATTAACATATTATGAAAAATCGGGGTGTTACAATTAGGACACGAGTCAATTCATTCAAAAACATTTTCAACGGTAACTCAATAGAACCTAAGTGCCCAATATCGAAATGTACCTTCTTACTTTACTCTTCTTTTACAAGATTGTAGATTATAGATCTACATTCAGCATCCGGTAGATCTTGTTCTTCATTTGAGTTGCATATTTTGATCCATGAGGCTTTTCACATGAACCATGAACTTACATCTGTCCATTAAGTTTCGATCCAAGAGTTTAAACCATTCCCATTGACCGGACCAAATTAATGATCGTCATCTCTATCTTTGCTTTATCCAAGATTTTATGAATTCCTTCAAACTTAAAACCTAGCTAAGGGATTGTTTGATATTGCTACTTAAAACTGGAGCAATCAAAATCTTTTCTCAACAACTTAAACAGAAAACCAATAACGAAATCAAAATTGTTTTAATGATTTTGTGTTAAGAGAATTTTGATGTTTTACTCAGATGAACTAGAAACAAAAACAAAAAATAAAAAATCATTTTTTTGATTTTTTATTTTCTTCTTCTATTTCATCCGTTTGAAAAACAAGAATCGAAACAAACAGTTTGTTTAAGAAAAAGGAATCAAAAATGAATAGTTTTGTTTCATTAGGAGTGAAATAAAAATAGAAAAAAGAAATAGAAATAATATCAAACAGACCATAATTGTGCAGCTACACATTGAAATGCAAAACATCTTTAGTGCATGTCCGTTTATAATCATCAAAACACATAAGATCCGACAAAATCATATCGAATAAATCCGCCCAACATGTATCAAACAAACTAATGTGATTCCATGGAATAGAGTATTTCATAGTTATCTTGACTGATTTTAGAACATACCGTACACTCGAGTGATATCAATGGAGCTCTAAGTCTTCTTACTCACTTACAATTCTTTTTTTTTTTTAGTCTTTATTTTTCAGCACAATTAAGATTCTTTAAATCATAGTGATAAATAGAAGAGCTCCCTATACACATATATGCTTCAAATTTGGTTTATCGCTTCATTTCTACATGCGTATTCCATTTAGAAAAAATAAGAGGTTGAATGGATTATCTTTTAATTATCTCAATTGTATGTTTTAATATTAATGACACGATTAAGTTTAGGGATAGTTAAATGGTTGTGGCTCTCTCATTTTCATCATGTAGAAATCTAATATCGTAGCTCGGTTGTTGCAAGATCCATGGACTTAATCATTGCACATACTCGTTGAAGATTCTGGTGCGCCAATTTTGGCTTCATACTTTTCTGTTGTACCACAACCTCTAGTTATTCTTCACCTTCTATAGCAGTCACACTAATCCTAGAATTATTTTGTTGATAAGGTTTCGCATTTGAAAATACGATTTCAAAATGACACCTATAGTAACACTCACACCGATTCTTCCGTTGAGTTTGTTTTGCCAAAAATAGTTAGAATGAACTGATCAAAAGGGTTCCCGATAATTCTTCATATTTAACATGATGAGCAATTACTTTCGTTGGCAACTATTTGTATAGTGATATTAATTGATCAATTAATCCTTGATTACCGTCAACTATGTGAAAATAATAGGTTGGTACAAACTAAAGAGGATTTTCCGTTGATATATTAATTTTAAATTTTATTTTCTGAAAATAGATAAATAAGGATTGACAGGCTAGAACCATTTCTTTTTTTTTTTGAAGATAAAAAAAGGGGCATTTGACCTCATGAAGTATTGAGACATATCAAAAATACATCTTCAAACGAAATCGTATTTTTTTTTACCCGAAATTACATTAGGTGCATAATGGGATTAGCCTCATATTCTTGGCCAGCTACAAAAAAAAAAAAAAAATAGTTTTATTTTGATATGAAACAATATTGAAAAAAGTTGATAAAGTAGTCATCAGTATATTTTTAAAATTAAAAAAAGTGATCGGTCACTGTCGAATATTTTAAGGAGATTTTTACCGTTTTCCCAAAAAAAATTCATTTAACCACAATATTTGGGATGATGATCGATGACCCTTTACACTATCATTTCATAGGGTTTTTGTGTTGAAAAAATATGATTTATACATAGTTAAAAGCGATTTAGCGGTTTATTTCCATCATCGAAAGGGATCATCACTCGAGGGGATGAAATGTTATTTTTTTTTCAACACACAAACTAAAACCATAGTTCTAACGTAGACGAGGGCAATATTTACGAAATATTCCATTTAACTGGAAAAATGTCGGCGCAACCAGATCATAGGCACGAATATATGTATAGCTAAATTTGTTTCTAGATCAGATCATCTCTAAGGTGTGTTCTGAAACCATGTCATTACAGTATATCAGAATAATAATCCGTACGTTGTACGCGATGAATAAACATAATAGAGTTAAAATAATGTTCATACTAAAAAAACTTACCTATGTATGTATATAAGTTATTGTATATTGAATTCGATAGTTTGCTTCTTCATTTTATCGAAAATGAACATTATAGGTACAGTGCACCTATATGTTTATTCATATATAGGTAGATCGTAAACAACATACGTAAATCGTAATACTTTATTCAATCGGCATGCGTTGTTTATATCAATCTTTAATCTAGATTGAATTAAAAGATTGAGATAGAAAATCTAATATTAAACTCGACTTATAAAAGTAGAATACTCGCTCGTGTGTACTAATGTATGAGAACGAAAAATAATTATCGTGTTGTAAAATAAAGATTAGATGATATCCTGATAGTAAAGATTATTCATAATTATTTAATGATGATTTCATATAGAAGTATAAAGGTTTAAGGATATAATATGTATTTCTTTGTGAAATATTTTGTATATATGATGATTATATTTTTGCATTTGATCCAAATATTTTATGTTAGATTTGGAATATTAAAATTATATTTATTTGGGGTGATAATGGGATAAGAATATAAGGTGGGTGATGAGAGGAGGAATCGAAATATTGTTTTCATTTTAATTGGTTAAGATATATATTAGATTAGATTTTATTTAATCGATTTTTTTTAATTTATATTTTTTTAATGATAATAATGCCGTATCATATCACCATACCGGCATACTGTCACGTCGTTTATCATCTTAAAGGAAATTGAACAATATGATATATACTAGAATACTAAACCAAGCGTTACACGGCATGAGAGAACATTATTAAAATAGGTAACATTAAACTAACTCGTTTGAATTTAAAATTAAACTTTATAAATTTATTTATCATTTTAGAAAAACCTAAATAACCTGATTGAAGTCATATAACATTTTTCTTAAATTGGTCAAAGATATTTTAATAAAAATAATTTATTTAAGACTTTAAGTGATTTTTTTTATGAGATTGGATACATACTAAAATAGAGATCTTACTTGTTATAGATATTTTTGTGATTAAATATTTTGATAAATGACATGAGATATAACAATTAATTCTTTTTGTTTAATAAAATCGACTTCCTTTGCCTACATTGTTCCATCGACCAGAGACTGTTCACCTTGGAGACCTGATGCGGTTATGAGTACGACCGAGCGTGGTCGGCACTCGATCCTCCGGATTTTCATGGGCCGTCGAGGACGTACCGGACACCACGCGACGTGCGGTGCTCTTTCAGCCGTTGGACCCTATTTCCGGCTGAACCGTTTCCAGGGTGGACAGGTTGTTAAACAGAAAAGATAACTCTTCTCGAGACCCTCGTCGACGTCTCCGGACTTCCAAACGTTGTCGTCAACCGTCACGTCCCGGTTCAGAAATTTTAACCCGATTCCCGAATATTTTTTAGATAAAAATTTTTTAAAATAGAAAACATTATAATTACTTTGAGATATTCAAATATAACATGTTTTATAGGTCCGGAAGAATATAGAAGGGCAATTCGGACAACACACCAAACCAAAGAGGAATAACGCCACCCCCTACTCAGTGGAGCCCACAAAGCCATGTGAGTCCCCCCTCTTTCCCCTCAAAATTCCCAGACTGTACGGACCTATGCGGGCCCCACCCACTACTCTCCAACGGTCGGCGCCACGTCATCCTCCCGTTACACCCCACTACGCTCACGTGACCCCACTCCTATCACGTGCCCCCACTCATTTCGCACACCACGACGTCGTACTACAAACACTAACCTCAAAACGACGACGTTGTAGTTCTCAATGGAGTACATTGTTCTTTTTGAAACGCTTCTCTGTTGAGTTCAAATCCCAAGAGAGAAAATAGAAATTCATCAAAATTGCAAAATTCTCCCAAAAAATACACAAAAAAAGAAATTAAAGGGAAAATAATCTGTGTTTTTGAGTTGCCCATTTGATTAAGCAAAGGAAACAGTGAATCCAGTCACACGCGTTGTCACTCTTTTTTAGCAAGCTCTTGTTTGTCTAGTTTCTCCAATTTTGTGGGTTTTCTCTTTGATTCAAGAATC
Source organism: Drosera spatulata (assembly GCA_035668315.1). Taxonomy (NCBI): domain Eukaryota; kingdom Viridiplantae; phylum Streptophyta; class Magnoliopsida; order Caryophyllales; family Droseraceae; genus Drosera; species Drosera spatulata. Next base: position 560 of record JAOVYX010001972.1, on the reverse strand, counting down.
ACAAAATTTTTTGCCATTTTTGTTGTTGTTGGGAGTGATTTGAGTGGTGCAGTGAGGCATTGTGGAGTTGGGAGCATTTCGTGTGAGTTTGAATTGTCTCTGATTTTGTGTTTTGTGTTCTGTGTGTAGAGTTGGAATCTTTGAATCTTTTGTTGTTGATTTTGTTCTTTAATTTGTGAATCTGGGGTTTTGCAGGTGAAAACAGAAGCTGAAAAGGGCAAAGCAATGTTCACTGAAGGACTTGACAACAGTGCTCTCAAATGGGTCAAAGGGATATTCTTCAATTCTTGCTCTTTTGAGATCTGTGATGGGTTTTGGGTTGCTTGATGTGGTTTTGGGTGTGAGAGTTTATCTAAGTTGGTTTTTGTTTGCTTATGCAATACTTGCTTTTTTGGGGGTCTATAATGGGTTTAGGGTTTGAGTTTACGTAAGTTGGTTTTTGTTTGCTGATTGAAGTCTTGCTATTTGGGGATCTGACATGGATTTGGGCTAGTTTGAGTGTGAATTTATGCGGGTTCGTTTTGTTTTCTGATTTTGGAAACAAATTGTGAATGTTAGGG